>JAMKCH010068107.1:0-11126 GCA_023653785.1 Ophioderma brevispina
TTGTTTCTTGTATTTTTATGATAGTTTACCCTTAAGTTGGTCTATTGCTTTCAAATGATGCATTTGTTGCTTGCTCTCACATTGGCTATCCATTACATTGAATGATCAATTTACTATGAATGTACATGAATGACAATTTATGTAACGTATGTTATCATAACGTAAGTTACACAATCAATGCTACTGCTCTACATGGTGAATATCGAGGAAATTAAATCATATTAACATTTCTGTCTAATACAATGATATTTCAAATGAAATTGTAAGATTCTCCTTCAATGGTTAAGGTATCATCTACGAAATGAGAAATTTTCTGACGGTCTTTGAATTAATTCGAAAATAAAAATAATCCGTTAAAATTATTATTTTTTTCTCAATGGCAATTACAAATGTAATGAATGATATTCCTAATTAAAATACCTACCAAAATCATCAATTGTGTCGTAGTTATATCTGTCATTATATGCCAGATTATTTTCCATTTCAATATGGGATTTGTGTTGTAAGAATGTTTGGACAAAGGGTAACGTAAGTTTCGTTGATTTTATCCAACTAACGCTTATAGGTCCAGAAAATCACATTTTACTTACAAAAAACGCTATACAGAAATGCATACAATGAAGCCGTCTTTCTTGAATCAATTGGGCAGTTATTTGCTTTGATATAATTGCATATTTCCCCAAAATGTCAACTTTTCTTGATTATACATGTATATTAATTACTTTGCAGGCTTTTCAAATGGAAACGAATAGACTAATAAAACATCTGTTTGCTGAATCGTCTCCATTTATCAAAACGCCTAAAGTGCGAACGTTTTCATATCATTAACAGCTACTAACAAAGTTTGCTTTGAACCATTGGAACAATTGAATTACCAGAAACGTATGTTTCATGTAAGATCAACACCACTTATTTCAATACCCTTACAAGGTAAAGCATTATGTTTGTTTGCCGTAACGTAAGAAAAAAGCAGGGTCGGTCGGTCTTTGTTTTGTTTTTGGAGAGTTAGATAAAATACATGTTAAATTCAGCGCTTTTTCAAAATCTAAAAACATTCAAACTTTACACTTAAACACTTTTCATGATTAGATTTCTTTTTTCCCATGCTGTCCATTTTTCAAAAATACAATGGAATTGGTGACACTGTTGGTGGAAAAAGGTGGGTCGGGCGGGATTTTTTTCCTCCTTTGTTTTTTAACGAAATCCAAAAAAATCAAAAGCAAGAGGTAAGGTCGGTTTGGTTACGGGACAAGCACAAACATCTTTTTTATAACTAATCTCTCTGTCAGCTCGGATTAGTTTACACAACCTTGAGAAACAACTATTTCCCACTTCCGATGCAAACCAGTTTTAGCATCTCAGGCATTAGGTATATCTAAGTTTTCCTCATTATAAGAACTCAATTAAACTACACCATATGATGCCTAGGTTGTTTCAACAATCTATGTCATACCATAAACGTTGCATCACTTTGAAATGGTCCACTGGAACTCAACCGATGTGTATGATAGTCTAATCTGCTTCCTCAAGATTAATTGGGTTAATGCAATGCTCGTTTCATCTGCTCCATGTTGTCTTTATCATGCCAGCCAGGGGTCCGTTCGCGAACTCATGCCACGTAAACCTACGTGTATACTAACTCATGCGTATGTCCTAATAATAGACCTTTTCATACCAGTTACACAGTGCTATGGATAAGTGATACCACTCAGGCATGACCTCGTCTGCACGTAGATTCCGACTGAGTTTCGGGGACGAACCCCTGGTCTTTTCTTATATGCTAAGGAGCCTCTTTGATAGACGTTTTGATAGAAGGCTCTATCTTGCATAGGATCTCCTTGTATGTGACCCACAAATCATCTTTGCTTTTCGGCCATTTAAACGAATAGATAATAAGACAGCATGTTAGTCGCGAGTTGGATCCAGTCATTCTTCAACGATGTCCTTCTTTCCATGGATTTTTCTGGTTTTGACGGCAGTCAACTCAAATGATAAAATTATTGATGGGGATGGGTCGTTCTTTAAATACGAGAGATTACGAACCTCAAATTTTGTAAGACAATCGGGTGAAAAATGCGTCGTTCTTTAAACACAAACTGAAGCATTTAACATGTTTTGTAAACATGGAACAAGTTTTTCTAAACAGGTGAAGATGGGTCATTCTTAAGATCCCCTCCCTGCTTCAAAGCCTATATTTTATCTTATAACAAAACAACAAACTCTGGTGCCTAACGAAGTTGTCAGGTTTCCTAGTCAAAATTAAATAGTCCTATAAGGGGCATATTTGGATCGTTGAAAAACAAATACTCAATGAATGACTCTTATAATTAACATTACCACCAACATAGCACTTGCTTGTCAAATTTCTCTAACGTTGGATCTTTCTATAAAAAAAATCAGCAAAAGGGCTTATATCTAATATACGCTCCCGTCACGTCACGTCACGTCGCGTCACGTCGCGTCGCGTCGCTTCGCGTTACGTCGCGTTGCGGTAGTAAATGGTAATGTGGTCTTCCTCCGCTGGTCAAAGTAAAGCCATGTGCCAAAAATATCAGTTTTTAAAATATTGCAGCATGGACGTATTTTCACCACCACACCATTAACAAATCAGTCTTGATCAATAAACAAGTTTGTACTCAAACGCTCGTTAAAATTGGTTACTGTGTAAGTAACTTATTTTAAAGGACTTATGGACGCATATTTAACACGGACACAAACCATTTAATTTGAAGAGGGACACACCATTTAATTTTGAAAGCGGGGGGGGGGTGATTTTGGGTATTTGAAAAATAAACAAAATCCCCTTACATAGAGCAAGAAAAAAAGTTTCCCCCTCTTTCTAATAATTAAAAAAAAAATAAAAAAAGGGCGCAAAGCTTTGCAGTGAGAGTCTGGTATTTCGGTCTGCATTCACTATGTGTTTCGAAGTGCATTTTTTTATCAATTGTTTAAAAAAAGTGATTATTTTAACCCCGTTTGCGTTAACATTTCTCTGGTGTAATATTAATTTTGTAGATTTATCCAATATTATTTCATATATATTTGCTTTATATCATTTTTAACATGTATTCATAACTTTGTACCGGACATGTGGAAGAACAATTGTGTATTGATAATGTTGTAACCGTGTTTCATAAAGAATTATTAGTATTATTAAAACTGTCCTGAAAGAACCCCCCTTTTTTACTCTCACTTGAATGCCTCACTTTTTATTCAAATGTCACTGAATGACCCCCTTATTTGTATTTAATTGCTCTCACGAAAAGTCCCTAAGTGTCACACTGATGGAACTTTCCGCATCGGTTGCTGAATGACCCCTTTTTGCACAAAGTGTGGAGAGTCTCACTGATTGACCCCTCATTTTTGCATCCTCCTCACCAAAGGACCGCCCTTTTTTTCCTTCAAGTCCTCACGCGAATTCCCCCTACTTTGAGAGTCCCATCCGCACATCCCCTTCACTTTCAATATATGAGTGCTCCTCGCCCCCTCCCCCCAACCCCCCCCCCCCCCCCGCCTAGGGGGACTCCACGTACTGATAATCGCTGATAATAGATAACGGGCAGGTGTGGCACATATTGACCCTTCTTTTTTCAATGCGCTCTCACGCAAGATCCTTTTTATTGCTTTCACCCCCAATGGCCCACCTTTCAAATCAATTACTGATCAGTCACTTAAAGACCCTTTGTTGACTGACTAGAATGTTTGGAATTTTTCCCCCTCAATCTAAACTTATTGCAAGTTTTTTTCTGATTTGTTTAACCTTTTTTACAAGAATATTGACACTTTTATGCAATTTCTTCAGTGTTTCGCCCATTTGTTTCCTGGTCTTCACTGATTGATCCTCTCCTTTTTGGGATCTCACGCAAAAACCTCCTGTTTCTGTGTCATGCCTTTCATCGGCTGAACTACCCCCACCCAGTTTTAATTTGCCGGCCACACATCCCCGTCACTTTTATATTCGAGTCCCGGGCCCCGGATAAAAGAATTTATAATCTTCAAAAAAGGAAATATTTGAAAAAAGTTTATATTTACTCCCTGTGAAATCATAATTGTCACTAGGGACGCCAAAACAGAGAGGGAAAAGTGGTATATTTTTACGTGTATTTTAATAATGTAACGTTCATTGTTTTGTGCATGGTGTCTCCTGGGAGACGGGCTATTGGGTTTCAAAATAAGTTCCGGTAAACCAAGGAAACACAGCGTCTGCGGATTGTGAGGAAAAGCTTGATATTTCACTACCAACATGTATTAAAATCATAGTCTATACAAGGAAAGAAAAGCATAATTATAATACAAATAACTCACTAACGAGGGGAAACAACCAAAGCGACGTAACTTTACGTGATGTGACGCGACGCGACGTGACGTGACGCGTATATTATAAAAAGCCGCAAAAAGTGGTCCTTGTTTGCCCCTTTTGTTGAATGGGGGGGTGCGACTACACCCCCAGTGTAACGGGCATGTAACATGTTTAATTTTCAACATGTTTAGAGTGCTGGTAAATTGAATGCTAGTCACTTAAACTAGCTAACGGAACTTGCCAGCTGTTGTTGTCTGTAATACCTCTGCGTAATACGCATTTGTATACGGCGCGTTAGTAAATATATAGTTTGTCTCATCTTACGTTGAAGGTGACGTACGGCATCTTTTTGTTGCGCAGCCATGAATCGCGCGCGCTATGCTTGAATCAATAGCATGATACGCACGCGATAAAGGCTGCACGATCGAGACTCTAGTGGGAATGCAACCACGCATATGATGTCACCTTCACCTTGAGGTGAGACAAAGTCAAGCTCGGTAGACGGCGCGAAAATTGCGTACGTACACTGCGCGACAAGGTGGTGCGAAATTAGTGGCGTATGCACTCTTCCCATTCTCCCAGAGTGTTATGGTAACCTAACTTCGAGCAATCCATGCAAGGCCGGAGTGCGCGGATAGCGGTCTCTATCTTATTTGTCCATAGAATATTATAAGCGCGAAGCGATAGATAGGCCCCGTAGCCAAATCGAACGAAGCACGACTCACCTGGTTGCGCACCGAGCCTCTCCTCCTATACCCCGTATTAGCTGGAGGCAAAATTTTCCTCACATAATATTCATGAGCTGAGCGCGACATGGCCTCTAAGCATTGCACGCGTGGCCAGCTGCGAGACGCGATTGCTCTCTTCTGCGCGTACTAAAACACAGAGTGTGTATTAGAACATGTGCCTGATGTTGATTGTTAGTTTCTAGGGGTGTAGACCTACTGGCATGTTGGTTTTGTGTAGGCCTATATTCTTATGATATTTCCTGCAACTTTTTTAAAATACTTTTATATTTTACTTTAATTTGTGTGGAAGAAATGTAAATTAGTAGCATTCTTAAGGTATTTTTATGTACATGTACTTGTATGTGTTGTAAAAATGCAAAAGTTGGCCACATGGCCACGATGTTTTAATTAAAAATTGGCAAATCTTCTTTCATATAGCCTACCTCGTCCGTCCGTCTCGTCCGTCAGGTTTGAAGGTGTGGAACATAAAAATAATATGTTATTTAGTTGTTAGTTTTTGCTACCCTTAACAATAACCATCTAGAGATTTCAAATATAAAGGTTATTTGTAGACCCAATTGCAGTCAGCCAGGTGGATACGCAATATTTACTTATTACTTAAGATTTAGGTTTAGGGGGTTTTTGAATTGTGTCCGCAAATGAACAATTTTGGCCGGCAGCTATAATTAAAAATACCCGGGTTGTGGTTTACACCAGTACAGATAACCAAGATCAATGTTTGTGTTTGAGGGTCCAACTGTGTTGGGTCAAAACCATAATATCGGCGAAGTTGGAAATGACAAATTGAAAAAAACGAAATTCAACTAAACAACGTTATATTATCATAAATTGAAAGACGTAACACCTCAAGTTTCTTTTTTAAAAATATCAACAGTAATCTTGCAAACTTTTATTTTCACACCCTCAACTTATCTGGTATTTCATTAGTAACTTACGTTTATCAGGTGATTTTAACAATAAATGAAGATCAATCACAAAGGTACATTGTAATACCTCAAGTGTTTTTTTTATAATTACTGACTTTGTACGTTTTTTGATTTCTAGGTAGTAAATACTATGCCATGTGGATTGAAAATATTTTGGACCTTTACTCCTAAGTTGATTCATTTAGATCAAATTAATACACATGACTCTTTTTTTTTGTTTCTCTGTATTTTTATGATAAGTTTACCCTTAAGTGGTCTATTGCTTTTCAAAGTAATGCTTTGTTGCTCTTCTCACATTGGTATCCATACAATTGAAGTATCAATTTACTATGAATTACATGAATGACAATTTATGTAACGTAAGTTACATAACGTGTTTTACACATCAATGCTACGGCTCTACATGGTGAATGTCGAGGAAATTAAATCATATTACATTTCTGTCTAATACAAGATATTTCAAATTAAATTGTAAGATTCTCCTTTAATGGTTAAGGTATCATCTACGAAAAGAGTAAATTTCTGACGGTTGTCTTTGAATTAATTCGAAAATAAAAATAATCGTTAAAATTATTATTTTTTTTCTCAATTGCAATTACAAAATGTAAATGAATATATTCCTAATAAAATTACCTACCAAAATCATCAATTTGGTGTCCGTAGTTATTCTGTCATTATATGCCGATTATTTTCCACCATTTCAATAGGGGGATTTGTTTGAAGAATGTTTGGCAAAAAGACAAAGGGTAACGTAATTTCCGTTGATTTTAATCAACTATCGCTTATAGTCCGAGAAAAAAATCACATTTTACACTTACACCAAACTCTATAACAGAAATGCATACAATGAAGCCTCTTTCTGAATCAAGTGGGCAGATATTTGCGTTGATATATTGCCTATTTCCCAAAATGTCAACTTTTATTCTTGATTATCCGGTATAATTATTACTACTTTGCATGTCGTAACCGACAATCTTTTCAAATGGAAACGAATAGACTAATAAAACATCTGTTTGCTGACTGCGTCCGCCATTTATCAAAACGCCTAAAGTGCGAAACGTTTTTCATATCATTAACCATCTACTAACAAGTTGCTTTGTAACCATTGGAACATTGAATTACCATAAACGTATGTTTCTGTAAGATCAACACCACTTATTTCAATACCCTTACAAGGTAAGCATATGGTTGTTTGCCGTAACGTAAGAAAAATGCAGGGTCGGTCGTCGTTCCTTTGTTTTGTTTTTGGAAGTTAATAAAATACATGTTACTTCATAACTTCAGCTCTTTTTTTTTTTTCAAATCTAAAAACAGTCAACTTTACTTAAAAACACTTTTAGAATTTATAGTCTGTTTTTCCATGCTGTCCATGTTTCTCAAGAAAAATCAATGGATTGAGTGAACATTTGGTGGAAAAATGTGGGTCGGCGATTTTTTTTAATCTATTTGTTTTTTTTAAAAGAATAAAAAAAATCAAAAGTCAGAGGTTTTAAGTCGGTTTGGTTACACAAACAACACTTTTATAATAACTATCTGTCAAGATCGTATTGTTTACCAAACCTTGATAACAACACTATTTCAACACTTCCGATGCAACCAAGTTTTAGCATCAGGAATTTAAGGTATATCTCAAGTATCCTCATTAAAGAACTAATTAAACTTTAAACATATGTATGGCATAGCCTGTTTCAACAATCTCATGTCATACCATAAACGTTGAAATCACTTTTGAAATGGTATACACTGGAACATACAACAGTATTAGATTAGTCTTAATCTTGATTCTCCAAAGATTAATTGAGTGTTGGGGTAATGCATTCTGTACATATTGCTCATTTGTCTTTATCATGCCGCCAGGGTCCGTGCGCGAAACCATGCGTAACCCTACGTGTATACTAACTCATGCGTGAGTCCTACATATAGACCTTTTCATAACCATTTACACAGTGTAGGGATAAGTTGATCCAACTCAGGCAGACTAGTATGCACGTAGATTTACGACTGAGTTTCGCGGACGAACCCCTGGTCTTTCTTATGCTAAAGACCTCTTTGAGAGACGTTTTGATAGAACGGCGCTATCTTGCATAGGATTCTCCTTGTATGTTTGGCCATGGATCAAAGGAAAAATTGTTCATTTTGGTTTACATACTTCGCAGAAGGAGAGAAGTAAGAAGTAACCATATTTCCACTCAAATAATAATAAATGTTATAAATTACCGTTTATTGGTTTTGGCAATTGTAAAGGGTTGCACATTTTCAGGAAAGGATAAATGCCATCTCAATTTCTTTTTCTGAATCGCAGTGATCAAGGGAACATACACTATGCTACATTGATCAAGCAAAATAATGCATTATTATGGACAGTTAAATCCACCTGGTATTCATCAGACAAAGGACCTTCAGATTCCCCTTTGTTTAGTGGGAACTGCAGAGCCTTTGTAACGTCCATGCAGTTGGAAGATGTCAGGTGTTATAGACTGGTTTATCCCCGCCCAGTTTTGGGGGTCAGACGTTTTACATAGAAGTCTTAAGTACGCAAATGAAGCATTGCCTTTGTTCCGTCATGCCATGAATGATGTGTGCAGTATAGAGGGCCGGGAAATCCCCCGGATCAATGGCCAACTCTTTTGTATTACTGGCGGGGGACTTCTTATGGGAACGTCTTTCCAGTTTGGATTGAGCTGGCATCATTTAGCCAGGTAATATTAATTGGGGTTAAAAAAAACTTTGAGGTTTTTGGTTCTACTGTGAGTTCTAATTTGACTGTATTCATCATTTATTGAACAAAGAAAAACTAAAGTGAACAAATAACTCACGGTGGATATGTTGCTGGTAAGCTGCGACCGAACATTTTTGTGCAGAACCAGGATCCATAACCTTATTGCGGGACCTATTTCTATTCAATTTACCACTAGGTATTTTAAAAATACAAAAAGAAGGGGGTCTACGGACCATGCTAACAACACGGTAAAAAAGTCAAAGAAATGGGGTTACGCGACAAGTTACTGTTAAGTTAAGTTGTGCCATTTCTGCACCAAAACTGTTAGGTCACAGGCTGCCAAACAACTTTCTTTCATGATTTTTTTTTGTCATTTTGTTTCCTTTTCGGAAAATGATGAAAATATAAAATATCTGGGTTCAAAAAAGTTAATTGATCGCACAGTAGAAGTCTAAGATTTATTATTTTCTTCGTGAAAGAGGACGGTATCTTGTGATTTGCTCATGAAAAAAAAAATTAGCTCAATCTTAATCTGGTTATGAGCACCTGAACGAAATCCTTTTTATCTGGAGAGTACAGAGCCATTGTATTTTCAATACAGTGAAAGGTAATTGTAGGCTTTATCTCTGCATACCGAGCGGATTACTGGATATCAACCGTGCTATATTTGCTCGAGTCAATGCTGTATGATGGATATCGATGGTACTGATATTTAGGAAAAAAGAAAATTGTGGATGACATTTTATCATTTTCAATCCAAATGTCAACTTTTGCACTTGACCAGACCACCCAGGTGTGAGTTTGAAGGTTATAATTATACAATATTAAATTGCGCAAGGAATCGGTTACAGTCGCCGATATGCGTAACCAAAGTCCTTATGCAAGCATCCTTCTCTCTTTGATCCCATGGAGGATGTGACTCACAAATCATCCTTGCTTTTCGGCCATTTAAACGAATAGCTAATAAGACAGCCATGAGTTACAGCTGTTAGTTAAAATGTCATTATAATATTGCAATGACGTTAACTTTTAAATATGTATACAGTAATTTCCGAAAAGTAATCTTTAGAATACAACAACACAATCCTCATTACGTAAAGTATACGTTTATATATTCAAAAATAATAAACATGTAAATAAAAACACTTCATAGTTTGAACAAAGAGTATAATCGCATGAATTCGGTAGTTTATTTGTGAAACCTACGTTACCACATGTTTAAAAGGAAATGCTATAGGTATATTTACTATATATGAATTTGACACTTGTCGAAAACAATTGTAAAACCCTTGCAACTTCATTATGCCCGTTGTTTTAATAAATGATGAATATCCTAGAAAAACACACCACCAAGCTGAGTTGAAAAAACGACTTACGTGACATGTTTATGAAACGTACGTTACAAATTATACCTATATTATTTCTATATTGCACTGTAAAATATTATCAAGATGGACAGTTGTCGTTTTTAACCCGAGCTACCGTATCCCAAGAATACCATTACATCCGAGAAATAAACTTTACTTGGATTTAGCAGTTGATTTTAAAAACAGAATTTGCCTTTAAAGGGCAAAAATCGTGGATATCTTTAAGTTGATTTCGAACCAGTTTAATTACAAAATTCCGTCATTATCGAGCCTCTCACATGTCATCAATGAGCTTTTGACGCATTATGGCGCTTCATAGTTTCGATCCTGCGACAGCAGAGGGAAGTCGGACGCTAAGGTTTTGGATGTAGCAACTGTTTTTTGAAAATAAGTAGTAACGTTATGTTATATCTTGTATGTTTCATGTTAGGTCAACGGCATCCAATTAATATGTTAGAAATGCAAAAAATTAATGATTTAAGTAAGGGGAATTCGGGGTAATAGCTGATTAGAACTGATTAACTGTTTTAAAAGCTTAATCCAACCTTTCATTAGTTGTTTTTGAAAAGTCAAACGTATGTTACATTTCTAACAATTACCGGGTCTTTGGGGCTTTGTGTAAATTTAAATTGTGACGCCCTTGCCCGATTTCATTTACACATTACCTGATGGCCAGTTGTAGCAGTAATACATCCCACGTCGTATGACGACCAAACCAAGAAAAATATTAAGTAAAATTTAAAGTAATTGCTCATCGTAACAACGCGGAGAATATTATACTGTACGTGGTAACGTAGGTTTTACTTAGGTGAGACACAATAAATCATTATTTTTATGGAGGCCAAAAGTAAGTTAATCAATCTAGTCAATTTGTGCCTATTTCCAATACATTATGGACTATAATGTTTCCTGGATAATATCATGCTTCAATTTAATTTGCATCTGAACAGGAAAAAAAAAAAGACATCATGAAATGAAAACTATTTTTATTTGCGACATGGTTGTTTGACTAGAACTCTGTAATATAACTTTCTTAGTTTGAAATATATCAAGACTGAAGGGGGG
>JAMKCH010068115.1:0-58760 GCA_023653785.1 Ophioderma brevispina
ACCCTGTGTCCTGCCTTTCTAAACTCATAGTCATTGAAATCACAATTTTAAGAAATGGCATTTTAATTGGGATTTACATGGGCTCAATGTAAAAATGATCAGGTTTGGCTTATTCTCATCTATGAAGTGGGTTAAAGGTTCCAATATGCTTTGATTAAGATGGCAATGTCAGCTACATATTAAGTTAAAAAAACATATTTGGTAGTTTTTTTACCCCCAAAGGTCAATCTTGATGACGTCATCATTTTTCGTTCATATTATCTACTACAAATATATTTTGGAATAAAACATTCATATTCCTGCTCAATACATCCTAATGCATATACAATAAGTTAAAACGATGGTTAAATGGTTTGCAGCGTATGTTTGTCAGAGAAAATATCTACTTTTTTCAAAGCCCACAAACAAGTACCAGAAATTGAGAAAATCGCCGTTAAAGTTTTTTTGTTTTGTACATAAGTTAATAGGGAAAATATATTTAAAACTGATATAAAAATGCAACTAAATAATATTTGCGAATGAGGTGAAGATAATAACAATAATATTATCTGGGCTATCCGAAAATCAAGAATAAATAATGAAAATTTTACATATTTTTCTCCAAATTGATGACGTCATCAAAATGACGTCATCGGGGCTATGCATCCCAATTGTTTAAAAGGTACATCATTTTCTGGTTTACTAGACCATACTAATGCAACCATGGCCAGTCCGGAGGATCCTGGGGGGGATGACGGTAACGGGAGACGCCCACGGGGTAATGCGCCCGATACACTCTAATATAAAACACCCTTTAGAATCATTATACACCAAAACCATTGCACTCCTGGATTGCTTAGTCGGTAAGAACGTCGTACATGTAATCAAAGGGTCACAGGTTTCGAATCCAGCCAATCGCACATGTTTTTTTTTAACCCTGTCGCGCTCTGCCATCTCCGGGGAAAGATTATAAATATACTGTCTCCAACCATTTGAAAAGTAACATGACACTCCTTTCTCATATTACAAGGACATATACTTTACCTCTATCTATGACTTAAAGGAACCCGACAACGAATAATATTATACTATACTCTATAAAAATTATTTACCACATATGAGTGGTTTCGTCAAAACGAATTATATTCACCATAACACTGAATTAAAACCATCTAGTCTGACAATTACGTTATTTAAAATTCGCGCTATTGTATAACGTGTTATGTGAAGCGGTCGCACGTTTTGCGTCATACATGCCATAGGAAAGGTCATTACGAAGCGTCACATGGAAGGTGTAGACGCTCACTGTGCCGTAGTATCGCTTAACACGTATACATATCCCAATTGCGCGAATTTCAATAGCGCATGGTCCGGCAAGAGTGTTTTAATTCATTTTATGGTTAGTAGACTTCTGTTTGTCTGAAAACCACTCGATATTGGTTCATAATTTAGTTATTCTTAGAAGGTTCTCCTTTAAAGTTTCGAAGTTATGGGTAAAAACTCTGTGTACATTGGTCAAAAGTTGCTTTGAGTCATGTAATATGTGGTGCAAATTGTTTTCCCCAGCTTAAAGGATTGAAAGATCGGAAGAGTTTTACCTTATCTGTTATGCTATAGTTTTTCACATAATTATGTAACACAATCTGCCACGGGTCAATAGGGTCCAATAGCCATTAGCTGTTGGCTTTATTCACCATTTTGTTATACCCAAACACGTAATATAGTCCCCCAAAACTATTCCTATATTTATTCTAGGAGCTAACCACAATTTGAACCAAACGTTTTATAAAAATTGGGGCAACTTTTTAATTTTTTGACCCATGTACCAAACCCAATTGACCTTTTCACAATACCCCGTAATTCCAAAACGAAAGCCATGAAACCTATATCCCTTTTTGGAATCCTTTAATCAAACAAACAGCATGGTGTGCTTTTCAACACAATCGGACAATTTTAAACCACAGTTTAACCTTGAACTCCAATCGGGGAAATGAAAAAGGTGTGTGACAAGTGCTTCCAACAATATTTGATTATCAAAGCTTGACGTACGTGTGGTACCAGGAATTCCACAATTTATCTAGGACGCATAACCCCCGCAGCCGCGCGCAAGTGGCTTAAGCCTGCTATTAACTTAAACGGGGATCCGTCTGCTCATCATACAGTCCACGGTAAGGGTATTTAGCGGCTGACTTTGTTTTTCAGTTTGTTAGGAAAAAACTTAGGGACCCATCTTTTTCACAGTCATGCGGGGACAATTGAATATTAAATTATTAAAGAACAACATACAGATGTTGAATCTTAAAAAAGGAATTTATTATGGGAATAACAGCCAATTTTTGGAAAAAAAATAAAGAGTTGATGACCCCGTCACGGCATTGATTGGTTTTATTTTTATTTTGCTTCGGGGGGGACCATTTCAGGTAAAAAATGACGTAGTATCCCTACATTGGAAAAAAACAACCGATTTATCGTCATCGTACGTCGGTTTTTGAATCAGTAGGGAAAGGTAAATTTTGTACTTGTTTAGACATAATTAAACCGTGTTTTTGGAAAAAATAATTAGCACTTGGGAAGAGGGCCATGTAAAGACCTTGATTTACCATAGTCGGATTTATATATTGGTCGCCCCCAAAGAGCAAAACTGATACCTGATACCTGATACGTTACCTGGTACCTGACACGTGGAGCCAAACTATTCCATTCCTTTTCCGTTACGTTATAAACTACAATACGGCAAAGCAGCACAAGCATTATGTATCTCCGTTGTCACAGCGTAATCGATCAAGATATTAGACTATACTGTAGTAAAGTAAGGACTAGTTTCAATGCATTGGAAGGCGTAGTAAAGAACACCTTTCGAACCTACAATATAGATGATATCTATCGCTCTTCTACCGAACCTGCTTGCAGCTAGTCGGTTAGAGCGTCGGATTGTAATACGAAGGTCGCCGCGGTTCGAATCCGGCCAAGCGGCACAGGTTTTTTTTTCAAACTATCGTGCGCCTGGCATCTCCAGGGAAAAAGGAGTACTAAATATATAATTTTCAAGAAGGTTCAAGTCATAGTGTCGGTACTTTTCAATGAAGTACTTACCAGCATCGGGGGTAAGCTATTATCTAATGTTTTCAACATGTTCAAAAGTCAAAATCAATGCAAAAATAATGTTCCTAGTGATAGCCATGAAACAGTATAGTAGCAGTGTCATGTTCACGCATGAATTGGAAAATTTAACCTTGCAGCAATAACATGGTGGTTTCCGATTTTGACACCCTCACTTGGTTTACATCAAGATTTCAGGTGATGAATTTCAGCTGTTCTTTTAATTTGGTTTTGTATGAATGTACAACAAAAGCTCCAGAAACTTCCCCTGCAAAGTAATCTCTATCAAACAAATACACTTGAAAATACGCGCCATGGCTACAGAGCTATGCGCTACAGAGCTATGCGCTCCGATACACTCTAATATCAAAAGCCCATATTATTAATATTATTAACCCCAAAACCATTGCACTCCTGGATTTGCACACTCACATTGGATCTGCACCCACTATATCCTTCATGGCAATCAGGTACAGAAAAAAAAAAAATCCCACCTATAGAGGGCAAAAATGTTTGTTCACAAATATCTTGAAGTCATGGCTATCCTTCCAGGAATTATCGGAATTCAAGACACTACCTTCTATAAATTACCAGGAATTTCAGACACTACCTTCGTAAATTCCAGGAATTCTAACTACCAATGTAAAAAAAAACATGGAATCACCAGAGGATTATGGTTATGGGTATAGAGGGTGTTGAAAATATATTGAGAATTTTCTTATGAAAAATCGTAAAAACACTGGAATTCCGTCACCCTCTATCCCTAAAATGGCTGGAATTCCACCCCCCCATATAGAGCATTAAATTTGGAATTCCAACAAGTGACAAAAAAGTCTGGAATTCCGGCGGCCCTCTATAGAGGGGGGGGGGCATAGTTTTTCTGGAATAGCCCTATAATAGGACGCTTCAACAGGGCCCCGTATGCCTAAACAAGTGAATTACAATTCAGACAAAGAGGTTTTGTATTTATTCGTTTAATATTGGTTCAACATTTCCTTAAAATATGAATTGCATTTCCCAGAGTTTCGTCTTTGAATATGTTGACAAAAGTGTTAATTGTTAAAAAGTTGATAGGTGTTTGTAGGATTTTGTTTAGAAAAATTAGTTTCATTTCGCGTGTGAAAGGTATCGTTTTTCTTTTCATTTGATACTTCGTTTTATCGATGGGACTAAGTTTTCTTGTTATGTTCATTTTTTTTCTCGAAAAGTCATTAACCGTTAATTGCCCAATACTATAGAAGAAGGCCAATGACTGGATATTCCTGAGGGATGAGGAAACAAAAACACAAATAGTGCATGTTCCCTCCAGAAATCACGAGAAAGCTAAGAGACCAGATATCACAATCTTTCTACAAAAAACAAAGAAGACGGTGATGACATCATAGCTCATCATAGGAGCGACGGCAGGGCTGTCGCTAGGAATTTTGTCAGGGGGGGGGGGTGAAAAGTGAAGAAATGGAGTGCTCCGTAAGGAGTCCCTGGAAGGTTAGTGAGGAAATTAACAACAATACAATTAACGGCGCACGGTCGGGCCCACTTAAGGGCCGTTGAAAAACTGTCTAAGTAGATGCTCTACAGTCTTTACAGACCATTTTTCTTGATCGTTCGAACTGCACACCGCAAGGGCCTTGACACAAACGGGCGCAAACCGGAAAGCCTGAACGGGTGGGGTGGGGGTACAGGGGCCCGCTATAGGGCCCTTGTCGGGGGTGCAGGGGCAAGGCCCCTGCCGGGGGTCCAGGGGCGGAGCCCCCCGGAAAGCTCTTGGATTTAAGCTATCATCCTTCTCAAAGGACCACTGTTTGAAGCGGGTAATTTCAAAGTAAAGACCCGAGTAGATCTGGTTCTAATTTGCTCACGGAGACGGGCAGTATACCTGTATCAGCTTGTTACTGCCAAAGAGAGGAATTGCATATATAGCGCGCACCAATGGGTGGGGTGCAGGAGGAGCAGAGCCCCTTCTGGGGTTCCAGGGGGGCGAAGCCCCCGGAAGCTCTTGGATTTCAGCTATTCAGAACCTTCAAAGATTAACCACTTTTTGAGGGGTAAATGGTAACCAATTCAAAGGAAAAGAAAGACTGGTTTCTAACTTTGTTCACTCAGACGGACAGTATAGTTGTACGGCCGACAGGGAACTATAATTTAGGCCTAGTATAGCTAGCGCCAATGTCTTAACGGCTGCGGTGCATGAGCAGAGCCCCGGCCGGGTTCCAGGGGCGGAGGCCCCGGAAGCTCTTGGATTGTAGCTATTAAGAAAGGTATTGTTTGAAGGGTGTAAGTAAAGATTAATTAAAACCAAAATGCTAGCAGTAGACCTATAAGTTATGGTGCTGGGGGCTAGGGAATCGATCCATACCAATTTTTGTTCGTGACCACTTCAGCTTGGGGAAGGCCTGAGCTCCCTAGTGTTTGTCTCAAATATTTTACACATTTTGATCACAAGTACTGTGGGCCTATTAACAATTCATGATTACCGTGGTTAGGCTGGGAACAAAACTAATTGGCTCGAGGGGCAGCCAAATTATTTGTGATATTGTGGGATTTATGTAGGCTGAGTTCAATCTCATGCGTTCTGATGGTCGTTCTCCTTTTTTTCATTCTTACTTCCCCTTTCTCTCTTTCTTTTCTCTTCCTTTCCTCTTTCTTTTTCTTTATCTTTTCCTCTCTCTCTTACCTTTTTCGTTCTTCTTCTTGAGGATCGTCACCCCCACACCACCCCATGGCGAGGGCCTGCCTGACGGTCCCTATGGAGGATCAAGAACCTGGTCAATATACTAGAAAGAAGTACAGATAACAAGACCTAGTGGCTGACTGTGAAAAACAGAGGATGGTTCACATACTTTTCCAATAGAAGGTGGAGGAAGCAGAGGTTTCTGCAATAAATCAGTCAACAAATGCCTTTCGTTCTTGGGCATTCCTATAAAGGAAAATGGAAATGCTATAACTGATACAGGCAGAACTCAGAGCGAGATACATCTGCTCAGCGAAGTCAAGGCATTCAGACGATTGGAGTTTTACAAAACAATACAAAAAGGGGGGGGGGCAAGATGCTCTGTGAGATGTGGGATGGTTGGACGCTAGCAGAGCCAGGGTTTGACCGCCAGGGCTGTTCCAAAGTCGAGACCTCGGACACACTAATCTCGACAGGGAGAGGACCCTCGGGAACACACTAATCTAGACGGGAGAGACTCGGAACACACTAATATAGGACAGGGAGAGACCTCGGTACACACTAATCTAGACAGGGAGAGACCTCGGAACAAATAATATAGACAGGGAGAAGACACCTCGTAACACACAATCTAGAAGGGAGAGAGACCTCGGAAAATACACTAATAGAGTACAGGGATTTTTTTTGATTGACCTCGGAACCACACTAATCTGAAGTGGATTGAGACCTCGGAAAAACACACTAATATAGACAAGGGAGTGTAGACTCGGAACACAATTACTCTAGACAGGGAGAGACCTCGGAAAACACACTTTAAATGACAGGAGAGACCTCGGTCAACAAACTAATCTAGACAGGGGGTAGAGACATCAAAACACACTAATCTAGACAGGGAGAGCCTCGTCCCTACACTAATCTATACAGGGAGAGACCTCTTAACACACTAAGTCTATCATGATAGACCTCGAACACACTAAGCTAGACGGGGAGCTATTTTTTATTCTGCATATATGTGACCTTTTCCCTACTAAAGTCACCGTTCACAGAGAGAGATACCATCTTAAGTCGGATAAAAAGTTTTCTACAAAATGAGCTCCGGGGTGACGGCGCTGGTGTTCTGGCAATGACTATTCCTCCTATAACTCTGTGTTGAATAATTTACATCATAAATCCATAATCATGTGGGTTCGATTTCGTGTTGTATACCTAAACACAGGCTTAAATCATAATTTGTATTACCTAAACACTATGCTTAAATCAGAATTGTATTACCTAAACACTAGCTTAAATCAGAAGTGGTGTTCTATACCGATCTAAAAATATTACAATGCTTTCAACAATTTTGTTGAGATAGGACAAAATTGCTTCACAGAAAAAACCATACGGGCGAAAATTATTTTGAATATTTAAATGAACATTTACAAAGTTGATTAGAACCAATATGTTAATGAGGAGGTTATAAAGATTATAACTAGTGAATCGAAATGAGGTGGACCACTGGTTTAGGAATCGCATTTGGTGCTGCAGGAGGTCCCCGGTTTAAATTCGCCCGGTAGGGCCACTAGCGGGGATTTAATCGGGTATAAAGTCTTGGATTTTTAATTGTTAAGACTATTGATTAACACTAGAATTCTGCTCTCCCCGTGGATATTTGGACTTGGACAATGGAACACGAGGGGACTATCCTCGTCTTTCGGAGGGGCACGTTAAACCGTCGGTCCCATGTACAGAAGTCTACCTGTAATGTATATCCCAGTCGTATGTCGAGAAGAGTAGGGTGGGAACCCCCTGATGCTCCCAAGCGTTCTGGTCAGTTTGAGGGCGATCCCTAGTAGAGATGGTTATAACACTGTTGGGTATACCTAGAGGCTCGTCCTCTAAATTGTACTAAATAAATAAAAAAAATAAATAAGAGTCATGGTCAGATGAATCAAGAAACTAATTGTAAAGAGGTTTGCCAAAGAAATAGCAACGCCTGACGATAGATATTCAATAGTCCATGATCTGGCGTGTCCAGATCAATGAAGATAGCAAAGTAGTTCCCATATATAAAAAAGATGACAACGAGTATGTTCCAAGATCGTCCTGTTCTGTACTCCCTGTTCTAAAATTCTTGTGAACGATTAGGTTTACTAGATGTATGGAATATATCGATATAAAAACCCCAAAATATGAATGATAAACAATGGATTTCATGTCAAATCATTCAACCTATATGGCATCATTTGAATAGTGGATACAATAAGTTAATGCCCAGAGAAGGAAAATGAAACTACATGGGAATATTTTTGAGATTGTTCAAAGGCGTTTGACACGATTAACCATGATATATTCTGTGTATAAAATGGAATATGATTTATGGTTCCGGAGGTATGGCCCTTGGAATGGTTGAAAGGTACTTAGATAATAGAATACAATTTTACGGATACAAATGTGATTCAGTATAAAAATATAAATGCGGGTACCACAGCCCCCGGCCCCTCAATAGGGACTTTGTTATTTATATTTATATAAACAAATGATATTGTAAATGTTCACTGCAGAAGTGGTCTTATTTGCTGATGATACTTCTCTACTGTATTCCCATCCTGATATAGCAACCAAAATTGATTAATCAATAGTGAATTATAAGAGATCAACAACTGGTTCAGGGCCCAAACAAAAACATCGGTTAACATGCGAGCAAACTAATTATAGTGTCGGGACTGCCTATGATACTCAAATGTTCCAGACAAGAACAAAGGCTCATGATGGCAAGACAAAACGGGGGTCAATACTACAAAAACATTTTAATGTTTACTGATAACGTGACATTAGAGCGTTTATGAGACAAAAATTTTAGGTATTATCATCGATGAACAGCTTAACATGGAAAAATCACATCGATCAAAGATCAAAAAATATTTGCAAGAAAATGTTTGGTTTACTCTCCAAACTTAAACGCTTTGTACCTGGACGTATATTGTACTCTGTATATTGTTTGTATTCAGTAATTACCTTACATCAACATTGGTACTTAATATGGGTGTAGTTTCAATAAAACCTATTTAGATAAATATTAAGTTGCAAAATGTCGGTAGGATGATTACGATAGTCATTATAGATGTCCATTCGGGACCATTATTCTCAAAATTCAATTGTTGAATGTATTTGATACATATAAGCTGGAACTTGAAGTGTTTATGTCTAAACACTATACTGACCAATTACCAAAACCTTTTGAGAATTACTTTGTAAAACATGCCCAAATACATAAATACCATACAAGAAATGCCCACAATTATAGTATTAATAATAACAGGAAAATGTTTTCCGATCGCGCTGTGAGAAATTCTGGACCAAAATTATGGAATTCTTTGGACAATAATATCAAAATGTGCAAAAATACTAAGTGTTTTAGAAACCAATTCAAATCTATACTCGTAGCTGAATATGAATGAGTTTTGTTGGGGCATGTCTTGTTTTGTGTGTATGTGTATGTGTGCATTTGTTTGGTTTTGGATGAAACTTCTTAGGTTTAGGGGATGATCACATCTGGCCTTATTGGCCTCTCGATCATCTCCTCAATATCATTGTTTTGCGTCTTTGTAAGATTTATGTGATGATATTGAAATAAAAGTTGATTGATTGATATTAAGGGTCCTAAAAATGTCCCTTTTCAAATTTCACCGCAACGAATATTACCTGGACCCTTTGTGTAGTGTATAAAACATATCAATAAATTATCCCATAAAAAAAAAGAACATTAATGGTAATTAACCGTAGTCATTGATGCGTTTCGTATATATTAATTAATCGCATATAGTTATTGCAATATATTGTGAATAAAGCAGAAGACATTTTTAAATAACAACGTATCCTTAAGATGTTTTTGAATTGAATGTTTCTCCATAGTGCAATTATACTCAACTCTAATAACACCGTCTTTTAATGCCTTCATTTATTGTTTAAAAATACTTGAACTTGCGATTTACCCAAATTTGCCCGCAGGCAAAATATAGATTCATAAAATAGTTGATTACAAAAACTCTATTAGTTACAATAAAATCATGAAATTGCTTGAAGTAACACATCCTATAAGTAACAAGAGAGTTGAGAATTAGTTTATGTAAAGTCAATAGGCGCAGAAGGAGCAGCTATCCGGCGTTGATTTCCGGAACAGGTGATTTTCCAATGAGAAACAACGCGCGCTATTGCCTTGCTCGGTTCTGCCAGTTTCCCCCTTTTTTAACTATGGACGTTTATTTCTCTCCTTTTTTATTGTGTGAGATATATTATGCGTCATCGTGACTATAAACCAGCTTGCAAAACGGTTCCGGCAAAAATCGGCGCTTTATGGGCCGTATAACTGAGCGGATTTTGTGTGTGGAAAGACATTCAAACCAAAACGCTGCCGCATGTCAGTTTTCCAGATATAAAACGTTAAAAACGTTAAAATATATTAGTAATCGTTCCTGTTTGTATTCATATGATCTCGCTGCATCATTTTTTAAAAGTTATCTGTTGTTGTTATTTATTTATCAATCAATCATGTATTCATTATAGACAATATAATGCAAAGTAATCAATCATTAAAAGTCAATAACGATTTAAAGGTGACTGTAGTTTTAGTATCTTTCTTTATGTGTATGTTTCGATAGATAATAGATAAAATGAAAAAAAGATTATTTCTCCAATTTCCGATGACTGTGGGTGCGTTTTCATGAAAAGAATAGATGTTTGTTTCACTTTGAACCATAGACCACTGTGTTGTAATTTTGACCATAGATCAGAATATATAGAATTAAACACAAAGTTTAGATCAATATTTCAGATCGTATGAAAGTCTTAACATTTTAGGCAATTGGGCCGACGTATAGGGCCTGTAATATATGAAAGAATGGCTTGGGCTACTTTTACAATAGGTTATGCTATGAAGGTATTGACTTTGGGCAAATTTTAATCAAAAGAACGTTGAAAATTTGTAATTTTCCGCGTCCCACTGCAGTATAGGGGAATTATAGCCGGCCATTGCTATCTACCGAAGATAGCGTAATCACAAAGTCTGTAGAGCGGACGCGTTTGAAGATTTCACTTAACTAACAGTTCTAGTTGTTGTATTTTCTGTGTTTTTATTGTTACTTTTAGTTTTAAAGACTGAATTGGTCTCCTGGCAGAATATTATTTCTAATAGAAATGCACACACATTATTCGTGCCCATATAATCATAATTATTCATTGAACATTTTGCGAGACATGTTGAAAGTGTCACCAAAAGTAATAAAATACAATTAATGAAAATGTAACTTAGCTTGATGTGTAAGCAATCAAACATTATCATTAAACATATTTGCGTCCACAAGCGTTTTCTATCCCTATTCCGTTTTCTTTTCTATGGTACTCTCTTACGATGCCTTTGCCTACAGTGAGGGTCACGGGGGTAACAGTTTTCTCATGTCGGTTAATGCACAGCCATGTGTTAGGAATTCGTGCATTATTGTATTAGGAGCTATATGCTGCATATATATGAGGTTAGCATTGGCCTGATATAGCTACGCATTGATATTTATGCATTTGTTTTTCACAGTTGTTCCCCGTTTTATAGCTTTCCTCGTGCAGCAATGACACCTTTGACGATAAATTTATATGAAATATATGTTGTTCATATCCATACCTGATCTACATTGCATGCCCGATACAACCATCACGCACTATATCCTCTAACACTTCCACTATACTTAGAACCTTCATATAAAAAGCTCTCGTTCAATTATTCTATTTCATCTCATGTTTTGTTTTCACTATTATGCTCTTTAACATATGAGGCAGCTTTTGCAACTATCGCAGATTGAAGAAATTGTCGCCAGTTGTCGTCTCATTCACGAATATTAGGGAGCTTCACTAAGCCCTACAATTTATGCAGATTGTCAAATTACAGAGTCACTTTATACGTAGACATTGATAATCATTATCCTGTCCCTCAATCACTGTCAGGCCGAGGCAAAGCCTTCCTCGATAGCTCGCATACAACAGTGTATACATCGAATTTTCAATTTCACATAATAATAATATTAAAGCATTTCTGGGGATAATAGCAATAGACAACTTTTAACATATTTTTTCGGTGAGGAACGCAGTGGCGGACGATGCCTTATTAAAACCTCGGACAGTGTCAAGGGGGGGCCTGTAGTGAACAGATCTTTGTGAGTGTGCCAATCCGGATAAAATTGTGAATTTGGTTACAGCAAGTACTTTATACATTGATATCACAAAAATTGATGGAAGCAACTACCACACCCCTTTCATGGGCCCCCAGCTTGGAGTCACGGTTACCCAGGGGTAAAATTTTTAAAATGGTGTCCGATTGTGTTTGAAAAGCGCACCATGATGTCTGTCTGGTTACAATGGATTCCAAAAAGGTATAGTTATACTACCTGAGACTTATAGTTTAAGAATTTATGGGGTACAACTGTAAAAATGGTAAAATAATTTTTTACACATTTTATTGATGAGATGGTCAAAAAGTTAAAAGTTTGCCCAATTTTTGTAAATGTGTTCAAATTGGTTGGTTAGGCTAATAGAAGGAAATAAAGGATAGTTTTGACTATCTTACTGTCTGGTTATTAACCAAAATGGCTGAATAAAGGTTACAAGCTATGGCAGTATTGGGGATGTCTATTGGCCTGTGGACCTATTGTGTTGGATAACGTGAAAATAATCAATAACAGATAAGGCAAACATTCCTTATTTTCAATCCTCTACGGTCTATATACCCAATTTGCCACACAATATTAAACTGAATCAAAGCAACTTTTAACTTTGACGTCCATGTACACACCAACTGACTTTTTCCACCATTTTTACAATTTTTACCCCCGAACTCCGGAACTATAGCCATAGAATAGTGTTAAACTATACCTTTTTGGACTCCTTGGTGACCACACAAACACAATGGTGTGCTTTTTAACACATTCAAAACATTTTAAATTTTTGACCCCTGTATAACCTTGAAACCCAAGCTGGGGGCCATTATGAGGGGTTGGCAAGTGCTTCCATCAATTTTATGGATTATCAATGCCTAAAGTACTTGTGTGCAAAAATTCACAATTTTATCCGGAAGCGCACACTCTTACACTACAGTCCCCTGCTATCAGCATGTCTTGTTGTTGTGATGGTGGTGAGGTGGTGTGGTGGTGGTGGTGGTGATGATGATGATGATGATGATGATGATGATGATGATGATGATGACGATGACGATGACGATGACGATGACGATGACGATGACGACGACGACGATGACGATGACGACGACGATGACGACGACGACGATTATTATTATTTTGTCTGTTTTTTGTATTTTTGGGGTTTCGAAGTTCATTTCTTTTATCACACTATTTGTAAAAATTGTAAAACACAAAACTAGAGCACCAATGGTGCTGTGGCTCAAACAGCAAACTCTGTACTAACCATTTGATTCTAAACTACATATGCTTGAGACATCAGTGTACTAACAGTCTGAAAACTATATATTACCTAGGGAAACAGACGTGGTTTTTCGGGCCACCTCTGCTGTCACAGAAAGTTGTATACCAAAATGTTCCTTGAAGTCTGAAGAATACCATCTGGGTGGGCCATTTTGGCAGACCTGGATGTTAAAGTGACATTTGACTCCAGAAAAAGGTCAACCCTCTTTTTCCATTTATTTCAGAAAAATATGACAAAATGTCTAAAACCTACTGAAAATTGTGTAAGAAACACCTCTTTTATGAACTATACAATTGACACTTTCATGGGTAAAATAACTTCAAAAATAATTTCGTACAATGTGAAGATCAGGTTAAGCATAAAACCAACAGCCCACCCTTATCCATAGATACTCACACCCCAATTTGCATCCACATCCACATTTGATTACTATGTAAAAAATTGACCTTGACTGATTTTGACCATTTTACCCCAAAAAAGTAATTTTTGCATGGGGATTTTAAAAAAAAAAGGTTTAATTGACATTAAAAGTATATCAATGTATGCAGATGGATGTTAGGATTAAAAAAGTAAATCACAGCACCTTTCTGTGACATACGGATTTTGACCTATGACCCCTTGAACATCACAGGCCAGCATTAAAATGGACGATTTGAGTGATTTTGTCAATTTTTTACTAAAAATTGTCATTTTTCATCATTTTAATCAAATTCTTCTATATGAAAACAAATTTTATTACTACTCATATTATTGGTTTACAACAGCACTTATTTTTGGTGTAGTTGTAGATTCATCAGATTGGGCAGTTACCATGGCAACCACAATTTAAAACCTTATTTTAAGCCAATTTTTCAGTCACTGAGGCTAAAAATGGGTGTAAATTGCCGTTGCCATGGTAACTGCCCCACTTGAGAATTCTACAACTGGCATTAAATTAAAGTTCTCGTATATTCCAACAACATCAGTTGTAAAAGAAATGTTTATAATGCAAACAATGATCAAAAATTATGAGAAGGTTGCAATTTTGGGCCACAAATGGAGAAAATGACCAAAATTGTGCCTTTTCTGTCAGCCAGCAAGTTTCTAGACATCATAAGTCAAAAACCATAGGTTACAGAGAAGTTTTGTGATTGACTTTTTTGTTCAAAACATTCATCTGAATACACTGGTATACATTTTGTGTTGATTAAATCATTTTCCTAGAAATATCCTGTTTAAAATTACTTCTGGGGTGGAAATGGCCCAAATCAGTAATGGACAATATTTGACATTGTAGTCAAATGTGGGTGTGGACAGAAAATGGGGTGTGGGTGTCTGTTGGTGAGGGTAAGGTTGCTACTTCTTTGCTTAAATCAGTGGTCATATTGCAGAAAATAATTTCGTAGGTTCTTTTGAACATGAATTACACAAGTGTTTGTTGTATAATTCAAATAAACACACCCAAAAAAGTAACTCCCCACCCCTGAAATTTGTCTGTAAAGTTCAAACGATACATCGCATTACGCATTATGGGATATAATTGGAAGCGGTGTTTATTTATGCGCATTTTGACACCTCATTTGTGGTGATTGATGAAGTATTTTTGAAGTTATGCCCACTTTACCGAACCCACTACAGAATTTAAAAGTTGCAGTAAGCCCTATAGAGAAGGAGAATTTGTCATGCAGAGAAGAAGAGGATTGCACTGATTTCAATCTGTAACAGTATGATTGTCAATAGGATTTACTGCAACTTTTAAATCCTGGGCTGGGTTCGGTCAAGTGAAGTCGGACAGCAGCATATGGTAGAACATTTGGACGAAGAATTTGCACGACATACCAGTTAACATTCAAATTTCAGACGATCTGAATAAGAAATTAATGTCAAGAGTTCGCTAAAAGTGTGTTGGATTCACACATTAATGAAGACTCAACTTTAATTTAAGTGTTGGAATCAGCCGAAGTAATGATATCACATTTGTGACTTTTGAAAATGCCTCATTTTGTCTTTAATCGCCGGTCAGTCAGCCAGGAAGTAACTGATGTCTCTATTTTACACAACAGTTACTCTGTTTCAGTAAGCCCTATAGAGAAGGAGAATTACTCATCCAGAGACGAAGATGGTTGGTGTAAAACGCATAAGCGCATAAGCGCATAAGAGCATAAGACTGCATAAGCATAAGAATAACCGTATATACGGCGCATAAGAGCATAAGCGCATAAGAGCATAAGCGCATAAGAGCATAAGACTGCATGACCAAGCGCATAAGAGCATAAGACTGCATGACCATAAGAATAACCGTATGTACAGCATAAGCGCATAAGCGCATAAGACTGCATAAGCATAAGAATAACCGTATATACGGAGCATGAGCGCATAAGAGCATAAGACTGCATAAGCATAAGAATAACCGTATATACGGAGCATAAGCGCATAAGAGCATAAGCGCATAAGAGCATAAGACTGCATGACCAAGCGCATAAGAGCATAGACTGCATGACCATAAGAATAACCGTATGTACAGCATAAGCGCATAAGACTGCATAAGCATAAGAATAACCGTATATACGGAGCATAAGCGCATAAGAGAATAACCGTATATACGGAGCATGAGCGCATAAGAGCATAAGCGCATAAGCGCATAAGAGAATAACCGTATATACGGCGCATAAGAGCATAAGACTGCATAAGCATAAAAGATAACCGTAGTATACGGAGCATAAGCGCATAAGAGCATAAGAGTGCATAAGAGATAACCGTATTTACATAGCATTATGATGCATAAGCGCATAGGCACATAAGCGCATAACCGTAACGGAGCATTTATAAGCCCATCAGCATAACAGTATAAAAGCATTAGAGTGTACCCGTTTAGCTATACGGAACGTAAGCGCATTTGAAGAGCATCAGGTTATAATATCATCATAACATAATCGTGTATGCAAAATTGCCCAATCGCAGACCGTAGGCATAAGGAAAAGGAAAATAATTTTGACGGGGTTTGCGACCCGAGGTCTGAAACCCCTATACATTTCTAAGGGCATTTAGGTAAAAAAAAATGGCCTATTTGACGATTTTTTTTCTCGAAAATTTTGCAAATTTGGACTCATGTCTAAGGGTTTTCTGCCTTCAAAAACGGGTGATTTTATAGAGTGTTTTTGCAACCCTTATCCGAGGATTTTTTGGCAGAAAATTGGAACAATGTCTAATGATTTTTTGTGAAAAAACAACCCTTTGGGAGGCACATCCCCGTATGCCTTGAAATGTCAGTATCCCCATCCCCCTCCCCCCTCCCCGATTATGCGCATGATGTATGGTAAACGAATGCGTTTTACACCAATCGTGACGCTTAGTGCTTCCTGTATAGGCTCCGTGGGGATTATAGTTCGTTTACACTCTTATGCTCTCATGCGCTAAATGGTCCATACATACCGTTATTCTAATGCTTAATGCATGCTCTTGCGCGGTATGCTCCGAATATACCGGTATTACTTTGCTTATGCACTCTCATGTTCTTATGCTTCTATGTGATTTATATGCGTTTTACCGGTTATCTTATGCTTATGCACTTATGCGATTATGTTCCGTATTTACGATTATTACTTATGTGATTATGCACTCTTATGCGATGATGCTCTATGCGATTATTTTCGTATGTACGGTTATTCAATGTTCAAGTTCAAGTAATTTTATTGAGCATAACTATCCTATCTAACAAAAAGTAACTGTACATAATATAATAGTACAGAAGAAAGTTACAATTGAAAATGATTTTTTTTAAAGATGAAAATAGATGAGCGATATGATATGTAGGACCAGTAATGGGCAACCCCGTGGGGCTTATAGTTATGGGCCCTATGAAAATACAAGTAATATAAATTACACAAATAGTACAAATTCAAACAAGGTTGATATAAAAAAAATTTAAGATAATTATATATGTGTGTGTGTTGTGTGTAACAATAATAATAATAATAATAATAATAACACAGGAATCAGGTACGGGAAAAGGAGACGGACAGACTGGACAAACATGTTTGTTGTGGTATGGTACACGTAGTATAAGGGGGTGAAATAGAGATAGAAATGCGGTAGAGAATAAAGTGAAGAGGGAAAAAAAAGGGGCAGGGCGGGAGTTAATCAATGTGAAATGGACTGGTTTGATTAAAATGTTTTTTTAGTTGAGATTTACGTATTTTGTTTGCAATTGTTGTGAGAGATCTGGAAGACAATTCCAGAGTTTTGCGCCGTCGTACTGAATAATGTTTTTGTCAGGGACGAACATTTAGGGAGGGAAGATGAGTTTGTCAGTTTGTCTAGTGTTGTAGCGGTGGCTTTGTCTATTTGTGGTAACGTAATTGTTTATTAAAGTGCGGAGGTAGGTGGTTGTTGTAGTCCCCAACCATGAAAGCGTGTTTGAAGTTAGGTTGAGGTCTTATAATTTACGGGGTTTAGCGAGTGAAAATGGCGAGGTGTGAGTTCTGGAGGGTGAGTTTGTGATAGTGCGGATGGCACATTTCTGTGTATGTTGAGATGTGACGAGTCGGGACTGATAGTTGGAGGCCCAGAAATGTTGCAGTAGTAAGGTAAGGGAGAACTAATGTGTTATATAGTGATTTTAAGGTGATTGTCTGGAGGTGAGGTTTAATCTGTAGATTGTTACCTAGTGCGGGAGAGGCTTTGGTAGTGATGGAGTTAATGTGCTCATTCCACGTTAGTTTGTCGTCGATTGTGAGGCCAAGAATTTAGTGAATGTACCGGGAGATTGTCTGGTTATCCATTGTTAGTGCTTTCATTGTGATGGTGTTTGCGGAGAGAAAAGCATGTAGTTAGTTTTGGCAACATTAAGAGCAAGTTGTTAGCCCGAACCAGTCGTGATTTGTGAGTTCGTAGTCATGTTATTAAAAAGATTGCACTAAGATTAGGGTCTGAGAGAAAATGTTGTGTCTCAGCAAATAAACTAGTTTAGTGCGGAAGGTTTGAGAGTCGTTCATGTAAATGATGAAAAGTAAGGGTCCAAGGATTGAGAATGCGAGACGCCAACTGTGATAGGTTTAATAGATGAATGCGGTGGAATGAAATAGAATGATGTGTGAGCGCGTAGTTTTTAGGTAAACTCCTGAACCCCTCAAAGGCTCCACCACGGACACCGTACTGATAAAGCTTGTAAGAAGCATGTCGTGGTCAATGGTGTCTGAAAGCTTTGAGAGTCCAGGAATACCCCCATGGCGTGGAGTTTATTTTTAGTGTAAGGTTAAGGTTGGTTGTTAGTTTTTTTCAAGGAAGTGAATGTAGGCTCGAGCGTTTGGGCTAAAGCGTATTTTCGTCGCCAAGAATGTGTGCTTATTGAGAAATGTAGACAGACGTGTGGACATGATTTTTTCAAGTATTTTGACAAGATGGAAGAACAGAAATGGGCCTGTAATTTACAATGTCATGTGCATCTTTGCTTTTTAAATAGGAATCTTTGGCTGATTTGAGGTATCAGGGAAAATTCCGTGAGAAGTGATTGGTGAAATATGTGCAAAAGAGGCGATTGATGTTATCATATGATGTTGTTTAGCAGTCCCAGGGTCTATCTTGTCGGTACCTGCACTTTTCCCCGGTTTAGGAGGTGGTGGCTAAGTTTTGGTGCTTTCAGCTCAAGAACTGGGGTGAGGAAAATTGAGGTGGTGGGTTTTTGGAAGGTGTTTAATAAATGGGTTTGTTGAAGGTGGAATTTTGGTTAGCGCAAATTTTTTGCCCAGATGAATAAATGATCGATGAATGCGTAGCTTTTACAAGCGGTCAGTTTGTGTTTACTTTTATGAGTGATAAGTCGGGATTTGTTTAGTAGATCTTTCCTGCCTAAGAAGGTGGTTGAGGAAAGGTCCAGGTTTGTGGTAAGATCATGTGAATGTCTGAAGGGGTGCGGTGTTGTGTTGGTTGTAGCTTATGCCTATGCTCTTATGCGATATGTTCCGTATATACGGTTATTCTTATGCTTATGCCTCTTATGCTCTTATGCGATTATGCTTATGCACGCTTATGCTCTTATGCTCTTATGCTTATCGGTGCTTATGTGCAGTCTTTATGCTCTTATGCGCTTACGCGTTTTACACTAAGCCGATAGCCACGAAACTGCACTGATTTCATTTGTAACATTATGATGTCAATAGGATTTTACTGCAACTTTTTAAATCCTGGGTGGGTTCGGTCAAGTGGGCTAATCTTCACAATACCCATCGATCCCCACAATGAGGCGTCCAAATGCGCGTAAATTAAACACCGCTTCCAATTACACCCCATATTGTATAACAAAATGTATCGTTTGAACTTGACATACAAATTTCAGTGGTGTGGAGTTTACTTTTTGAAGTGTGTTTAGGAGGTGTTCATTTGTTTTTTTAAGAAAAGAATTTTGCCTTAAATTTCACATTTGGTGAAAAGAGGTTTTGACCTTTGTCCTTTCTGTGGGTCAAAGGTCACTTTAACATCCACATCTGCAAGATGGCTCACCCAGGTTTTATTCCACAGACTTTTAGGAACATTTTGGTATATGAATTGTTGTGACAGCAGAGGTGTCCCAAAACCCTTAAAATCAGGCCTTTGCTCCCTAGGTATATGCCTAAATTTGTTTGTACGTGAGTACACAATAAATTTTCGTAATTGAAATGTCTCACAGCTTTCATTTAATTTCAACGATTTTTAACAAAAATGACCTCGAGTGACCCCTAGATTACCGTACATGTCGCGTTTTTGTTCACCCTTATGTTGACGGTCGGGATGCGACGAACCTGTGGGGCTTGCTAACATGTAGAATCAGCCTATTACCCAAGTTTCTGAGGACGCCCTTGCATGAGAGAGAGAGAGACCGTTATAGTTTGGTCATTTGGAGCAATTCCGTAACAGTGCAGGCGAAGGTTCGTTAATGTGGATTTGTCTTCCTTGAAGCGGAGGTGTCCCTCCTGAAAGTGTGGGCGGAATCCAGGAGGGGGTAATCCACAATAGTGTAAAAAAAAAAACAACACATGACTGCTGTAAAAAGGCAACCACATTCTCCATCTTCTTACAAAGATAGAAACATATACACTACAAATCCATGTGTTCTGGATCTGAACACGTATCTAAACACTATTTTGTCTCACAATTGAGACATGTCTAAGCATTGAATTTTTGAACATTTATGTGTTCAGATGTTTAGATTCTAAACACATCTCCATATCATAACATGACGTTTATGTGTTTAGATCGGGGGGATCACATATGAAATGGATATGGTTGTAAGGCTGGCGCTTCGAGACCCAGGGGCATTCGGTGACAGAAGACTAAAAACAAATAGGGGTCTTTGGGTGAGACACAGCCAAAATGCCACAGAATAAGGGGTTTTCGGGTGACAAATTTGCAAAAATTATGAAAAAATGGGGTCTTTTTAGAAAATTTTGCAAAAATTTCACCCAAAATAGGGGTCTTCAAATTTTCCCTAAAATATGGGGTCTTTGGGTGACAGTTTGGTAAAATTTTTAAAAATATGGGGTCTTTGGGTGACATTTTCAAAATATATGGGGATAAGACCCCAATTTTCAGCAATGAGAATTTCTAACGTGAACGCCATAACGCGTTTTAAACACTGTTAAATGTCCCACAAAGGCATTTAGGAGACAGTGTTTATTGTGTCTAAACACATGAACGTCATGCGATGGCGACGTGTTTAGAATCTAAACCCGGGGGCAGCACTCCTATCTTGGGGAGGCTCCTGGATCCAGGTTTTCCTAAATCCGCTTCTGGGTCGTGTGAGTTAAAAACGTGCGTCCTAAGATAATTGGCTCCATAATGAACGAAACCGCTCGTGAGATTTTGATTAGACATATTACATTTTTGTATTTCGCAGCTAACAATCTTGACTGCACATCACTCTAAAAACAAATAAGGTGCTACTTTCAAAATAATTTTGTCCCGTATGCAGAACCCTTCCCAAAATGGTTCTGAGTAGAAACAAAAAAGTTTAAGTAGGATTTTAAAAATTCATACAGCTTGAAGAACTTTTTTTGTTTTTTTTTTGCAAAATCATTTCTTTTAGTTTGCAGAATGTTTATAGGTTCGGGTCCGGCCAAGCGCGCATGGGTTTTTTTTTCAACACCATCGTGCGCTGGCCATCTCCAGGGAAAGTTTAATAAAATATACAATTACTCTATATAGTCTGCTTTGAGAGGTTTAACAAAGCATTAGCTATTAAAAAGACAAAATTATTCTGTTAACCTGCATGTCAGAATTCTCCAAAGAACTCGTCGGGTTCTTTGGGAAGGTTAAGGCACTACCAATATTCAAAATATTTCTAAGATTATAGACACCCAAAGAGATGAGGTTGCATAGTGTTCTGAAACATTTCTGTACCTTTTATTCCATAATTAAAAGAGAAGCATCGACCTTAAATGAACGTAGGGTAAAGTGGGGTAAGTGGGACACTTAAGCCTAAATTGGTTCGAAACAAAGATATGGTAGGTTTTCTGAAAATCTTTGCTTTTAATATCAACTGTGGGTCATGAGGAATTTGTTTATGTACTTTGGGTTTAAGTACCACATGCATATTAATTAGAAAACGTGCTAATTAGAACTGTCCCAGTTACCCCATTTATATTCCCACATTGGGGTAAGTGGGACACGTACTTAGGGTAAATTATGCAATTAGGAGCACGGATATCACAAAAAGAATATATATTCACTGCTGTTAATAATTGAACATGTTTTCAGAATACTTTATATGTCATAATAATAACAAAATAATGATATTATATTTTTGCGCTCATAATTTTCACGTACTTCGAATAACATGCCGAAAACTTCACATTCTATAGTTTAATGTACAGAAATTGCCTATTTTATCATTTTTTGGTCTTAAAAGTCATATTTTCAGAAAATATGTATTTTTATCATGTAATTTGTGTATTATAATGACATTATGTTCTTATAATTTATATTTTTCTCAAAAAATATACACAAAAATAAAAATAAGTACCAGCTAATAGCCATGTCCCACTTACCCCAAGTGAATTTCATGTGGGGTAAGTGGGACAGCAGCATAATTAATTAGCTCATTTGCATATTAATTGGCAGAATTATTTTATAATTATTTGTAACTTGCTTGATAAAAACATTAATTTTATCATAGATTAAATGTATAGACTTAAACTTTTCTCTACTTTTCAGTAAAATATTTACATTTTTAGCAATTAACACCCTTAATTAAGAACAATTCGCAGATTTTGGCACTAAATTGCGGTCAGTGTTGACCTTTGACCTTTTAAGCACTTTCAAGATCGAATAAATCCATTTTTAGTTTGAATGTAAAGCAGAACATGTTTACGTAGAAACTTAAACGTATGTACCTGCATGTCCCATCACCTTTCAAGGATTAAAAAAATCTATAGGTTAGGAAACATACTAGGTTCATGCTCACAATTGGGGTAGAATTTCAGATTTATCTGCTTATTTACCCGTTTGTTATAAAATAAAATGTGTCAAATTGTTCGTCTAATGGTATAGCCTACAGGTATAGCCGAAAGTGCACTGGAAGTTTATGATATTTTGTTGCATAATTAGGATGTAAAATATGACTGGGGTCCATTCCCGGTGGTGTCACTTCCTATTCAAAGGCGTAACGCGTGATCGTTCCCCAAGTCAAAAAATACCCCCTTTTTCGCGTGGTTTCAAGTACATTCTAAGCAATTTTGACCCCTTTTTTACATGAAAACGGGTACAAATTAACCTTTAAAAACAACCCTTGCATTTCAAGTACACTTTTACAAAATCACCCTTTTTTTTTAAATTTCAAGAACACACACAAAAACATGTTTTCTTTTCAAAGATGAACTCTGTTGTCCTTTTTAACTGTTTTAATACCATCTTTAGGCCTAATATATATGAGGAAAACAAATAACAGGGAAAGAATTTAGTATTGTGCCACGACCCTATGAATTCGGCATTGAAGGATGTCCTGGATTCATCCCATCTTAAAATGATCTTTCCCAATAACCTGTGTTAGTGTGTGAAATTCCTTGCTTGCGTTGCGCACAACAGTTAGCTCCTTATTATCATGACGTTTCTTATACATATACTCCTAGAGGACAGTCGCAATATTTCACGGCATTTCTTGCCCTGGAGACGAACGTGGGTCAGCGCCATGATGAATTCATGGGTACCCTGCCTGTCATGGTTCCACAGACCGACTGCATTATGATATCGCTTGATAAAAAGAACCATGGAATCACGGGTCTCTACTTGGTAAGTCCCCGTTTACGCGAGGACGTGAAATGTAAACAAACCGGGATCCGACCTGAACTTTCCAGCGGAGTTGTCCCAGGGAGTTGTCGAATATTTTGGGGGAAAAACTGACAAAATGTAATACTCGGAGTCCAATTAAGCGAGAATTGGTAGATTTCTATGATTATCCATTTTCGTGTTCACACAAAACTAGCTTAAAATATACCATTTTAAAAAAAATCTCGAGGACATGGTTGACAAAAAGGACCATTTTTTTTGCAAAATCGCGAACATACTTTCAAATTACCCTGTTTCCGAAAAAAGGGAACGATCATGCGTACACATTGTCGATATGAGTGACACCACCGGGGGTCCATTGGCTCTATGGGGATTACTACTCCTATCTGAAACTCTCGTATTGAACTGTCAACAAAGATGCATGTTATATTCTATCTTGTGTGACCAAATGAACATTTACACAAAAATTGAACAAAATCGGATATTCTGCAATTTAAACGCAGGATGATCTTGAACTCATGTGCTATACTGAAACTACAGCTCATAAAAGGCAAAGAGATTCAAGATTATCAATCTCCTCTTGGTGAGCCAGCCCCGGCAACTGATTTCAATCAGGCGAATGATAATCAACTTGAGGATACGCTAACTAACATCCCTGTTGTTTTTTTTTTTAACTCACTGTCTTTTAAACTCACTGTTGTCTTTTTAAACAGTATTTTTATCGTACGCGCGTAGAGCATCATCCAGAGGTTTTTGGTTAGACGAACGGATACCAATATCTGAACACGGGAAAATTCAGAGAAACATATACTTTTTAAAATATGCAGTCTTCCGGGGTACCCGTTGTTGCGTGTATCCCCCAGGAGAGGGTACAGTTAATGGGGGTCAAATGTTTGAACTGCTCTAAATCTAATATAATATAGCCCCAATTATTCCTTAGGTATGCAGGAGGCAAAAAGTAAATTTGGGCCACACGCGTGTGGTGCTTACTCCTTTTCCAGATATTTGGGAAAATAGGCTAAAGGTCATTGTGTTTTAATTCAAGAAAGGTCACCGTTGCAATAGCGATTTGTTTTGTAAAATATTTTTTTTAAATGTTAATGATCTGAAAATCCAATATGACATGCTTTTGCACTTTCGGATTCCTTGTGTTTAAAATGGATGGGGTACAACATTCCCCTGTAGGAACTCTATGGGACCGGAGACATTATTACCCCTCCCTAAGGAAGGGAACCAACCCTAACTGCAAATAACAAGCATATTTTGAATCAGTATCATTAAATAATGTTTTTTAATATTTTTTACAGAAATCTTGGTATTGCAATTGTTGACCTTTTCTTGAATAAACAAATGACCTTTAGCCTATTTTCCCAAATATCTGGAAGGAGCACCACACACATGTGACCCAATTGATTTTTTTACTCCTGGTAACCTAAGGAATAATTTGAGCTATATGTCACAATTAATTTAAGCAGCAGTTCCAAATTTTGACCCCCATAGAAACTTTCCCCCCTCCTGGGGCTACACGCAACAAGGGATCCCCGGCAGACTTTCATATTTTCAAAAGTTATATTTTTCCTCTGATTTTCCCGTATTCAGCTATTGGTATCTCGTTCTCTAACAAAACCTTCGGGCTGACGGTCTAGCGTCAGAGGACACAATCTCATGTCAGTCTGGAACCCGTGCCCTTATTCAGGGCATTCACATCTGATGTCAATGAAATGCATCTCCTGTGCTTCAACTGATGTGGAAGGACTCACTAGGGCAAAGATTCAACTCATTGAACATCTAACTCAAACGCACAAAGTCACTACAATTCTCCTCCAAGAGATACACGCAACTGGACAGTTTTCCAATCCTGAAAAATTGCGGCCTACTCTAGCTGAACCTGAGAGCGGCTAACCCATGGATTGCCACCTTGTTGTCATAACATGGAAACATATTGCAACCTCATCTGCCGATTCCTACCCTGGAATGGGCAACGACCCAAATTGTAGATATCCATATCATCGAGTGTCTATACAAGCCGCCTAACTTCCAGCTTCAAGCATTCTCTCTCTCTACCAACGTATGGTGCACCCTGCATCTACTCCTGTGACTTCAACATTCATAGCATTACCTGGGGTTAAAGGAATACCAACCTCCTGACGATCCACCTTGATACTGGGCTTCCAATCTGGCGTACAACTTTTGTACGACCCCAAGCAACCAGACAATTTCTACTCTGGAAGGTGAACACAACCTCAATCCTAACCTTGCATTTGTAAATACGGATGCCATTTCTTGTTCAACGACTGCAGTTCTCGATCGCTTCCCGAAGTCTCACATAGCCGTCCACTGATCGCTCAGGGCCGCCTTGCTAAGTATGTACCAACAAAGCCAGTAAAAAGGTGGAACTCCCACAAGGCAGACTGGGACCATTTTGAGAACCTGTGGATCACAGTGCCAACTTCCGACACATACTCCTCCAACTTGGAAATTCCTACAATCCTACACACACTATGTAAACTCTTATTAAGTTAGCAAAGAAGACCATCCCCCGTGGCTGGTCGTCGCAAGTTATCCCATCCTGGGATGAGGAATGTGATGCATGAATTCGTGAACCTGGGGAAGAAGCGACATCCAAGGCAGTCAAACCTGAAAAACTGCTTGGATCGGAACGTCGGGAGCGTTGGAGGAGACGTCCATGGAATTGACTTCAACTCCATGCATGTATTCTAGCAGAAGGCCTGGAAGACCATTAACCGCTAAAAAATGCGTGCCTAACCTAGTACTTCTCTCGAAGTCATTTAACTTGTCATGCTGGTGTACCTGTTTACGTGTATTATAGACTGCACTGGTAGGCCAGAACCCTCGCATCACAGGAGTGGGAGCCGCAATTTCCTACAGTGACTGTAATGAGACTACAAGTAGCGCGGACTTTTCCTAATTGCACTACGGATGATGAGGCTACCATCACGCACGCCCTTCCCAACCAACAAACATGTTAACAACCCCAAGACTACCACCCAATAGTCACTGTATGTAATGTTTCCGTCAAATCTCCTTGATATGCTATAATCCTGGCCGCTGCAGGAACCAGTCGTCGAATCCCTCGACCTGAGAACAAGCAGTTTTCGCGCGTGGCGGGCACTGTCCGTGATAATAAATAATAATTAAAATCATTTATCGCATATGGCGCTCTACAGAAACACAGGCGCTCATCATTTGTACAACTCACATGATATTGGGATAGCTTTGAAAAAGGCCGTAAGGCAGGCGTCATCTTGGTGGACCTACTGCACGCATATGACACCGTGTGGCACCAGAGTTTGACACTCAAGCGTCTCAGGACCATCCCGGATCGTCACCTTTTATACAATTTCATATGTAACATGCTTCCAAACCGTAGGGTAGACCGGGGCCGGTTGCAACACTTTTTTCCCAATTGATCGTACTTAACTAACTATTTGTTAAATGTAACCACAGTACATTCCATTTGAAAGGGTCACATATGTTCAGCTTATTTTAGCTGGGTTTTAGTCCTTAACATGCATGTAGTTTGGACTGTTATTATTTTAAAACAGGGTGTCAAGTGTTGCAACATGCCTCATACCACGAGGTCAGTTTGGCAACACTATTGTGGGGCAATGCAAACACAGTCAATAAAGATAAGGAAAACCAAAGTTTATTCCAGTTTATGATCGATAAGTTCATCATTAAGAAGATAACTTTTCAAATATGCACACAAATATAAAAATATCAAGGTAATAGCCCTGGAGCTAGGAGACTGTAACACATCTCAAGTACAAAAGGTTGAGTGGTTAAATATGGGACGGGAACCCCTGAAACGTGATCTTAAGTGCCGCAAGTGGGCCTTAGGAGAGGGGGCCAACACAAAGTTTGTACAGGGGTCACATTTGTAAATTGATCCAATCATGTTGAAAGACACCATTTTGGGTTTGGTCTAACAATAAGGATTCAGAAAAGGTATAGTTTGTAATATGTACAGCCTAAAGTTAAGAGTTATAGGCTACAAAAACAGCAAAAAATTCAATAATAAGGGTCAAGTTTCAGTTGTACAGGGGTCAAATTTAAAGTTGCTCCGATTGCAGATAAAAAATGGTGGCAAATTTTTGGTGGAGTTCATAGGATTAACAATAAGGAAGGTTTGACGTCTTAAAACGCTTAGTTTTACGAGGTTGGAGGGGCACCAGAAGGTCAACGTCCATTGGTTAATGGGGCTTGATATTGTTACCCACTACTTTCTTAAGCAAGCCATTGAGACACTCAAAACCAATTCCTTATTTTATCCTATGAGCTCCATCTATAATTTGCACCATTTTTTATCCCAAATCGGGCAATTTTAATTTGACCCCTGTTTACAACTGAAATTGACCCTTTTATGAATTTTTGCTGTTTTTATCCTAAACCTCTGAAATTTGGTGTATGTATGGCTGACATATTCAAACTATTACCTTTTCTGGAATCCTTATGTAGAACATAACATAGTGTGCTTTCAAACGTGATTGGATCAATTTACAAAGTTGAACCCCTGTACAAAATCTTTGTTTGGCCCCTCTCCTTAAGGCACCACTCGCTGCACTTAAGCAATCACGGTTCAGGGGTTACTGTCAGTCTGTCAACATATTTAATCACTCAAACCTTTTGTACTTGAGATGTGTTACAAATGTGTGCTTAGCTCCCGGGTCCTTTTATAACATATGTAGCTCAGCAAACGCTTTTGAAATAGAAATAACTTTTCAACTGAATCTTTGTTACAAGTCAAAAACATTCAGCATTACCTTATCACAGTTGGAACGCTAATTGTGTATATTTTTTAAAGGCTTGTGCTAATAAATGGTGATTATACTAGTGAATCAAAAATTGTGCAAGGATTTTTAAAAGCTGATCTTGACCCTTAATGCAATCACTCTATCATAGATTGTGTTTGTTTTTATAAAACCACATAGTTATACTTCCAAAGTTGAAAAAATGAAAGAATCGATTAATTATAAGCCAATATGACCAAATTTGTTAAGCACACCCTTTTTCGCCATTCCTATGGGTTTTACACACATTAAACTTTGTTTGTGAGAATGTACAATATCATATCCATGATGCTTTTCAAAGCTATAATGCCTACATTGTCTTGATATTGCAACTACGGATTAATCAATGAATTTATTGTATACCCAATGGCCAAAGCTGATTATGACGAAATCCAAACACAATCACCTGTTGAACCAGAGCAAGAAAACAAGACTTTCACATTGTTGGATATTTGCAAAGAGTGTATTCCCTTTAATTGGCTCATTACATATGTATGCGATACCTGGATAACAGCTAGTGTTGAAACCCTCTTCATTACCACTTCGGATAATTGGTGTAGGATTTTGTGTATGAACATTAATTATTTTGAAGATCAATGTAGGAGATTAGGGCTATTTTAGCTCATTTAAAACAAAATAGCATGCGGTCATCATTATTTCATCATGCCCTTGCCCGTATATCGTACATTGACCCGACGAATCTGGTTTTTAACTGTGTAAATCCCATTGGAATGGAGGAAATGGGAAAAGGGGGTGTGCCTCACAAATTGGTCCTACGGATATTTTTTAATCGTTTTCTTTCATTTTTTCAACATTTGGAAGTATATTAGAATTTGTTTATTAAAACAACAACAAACCTATGATTCAGTGACTGTATCAAGGTCAGGTGTCTTCTGCAACCGTTGCACAAATTTTTTTTGATTCACGGAGTATTCTCACAGTGAGCACAATAATGCTAACATAGGGCTACATAACATTAAAGAAAATGCTAATATACAAATTGTGAAGAAAATTTTAATAATGCATTATATTAAAGAAAATGCTAATATACAGATTATAAAGAAAATTCTAACATAGGCCTAATATGTGGAGAAAGTATACTTACCTCGCACTTAATATCAATGCTATCACTTGCAGAGATAATGTTAAAAATGTTCATACATGTAAATGCCAACGTCACACTTAAATAATATTGCTAATAATGCTGACAAAAGCACTAATGTAGACCTACATTATGGTAGGCTATTATGTTAATAAAAATCATACTTTAGACATGCCACATGCGCTCTGCAAGAAAGTTAATCAATGCCTACAAACTGAGTGTGCTCCTTTATTTTGAATAACATTTCATTTTGAGTTTGCTCTTAAATTTTGTTTTTTGAGATGAAAATTTGTCAATCATTTAAATTCTTAAATCGGCATTTTAAAGAGTCACAAATCGGTCATTTTTTCGAAGTCACTTATCAGTTAATGATTCACATCAAACCTTTAAGTTCTTTATCATGAAATAACTTCTTTAAACAGCTTCACATTATTTGAGCGGCTGACTCCCATCAGAACTTCTTCGAACATTAAAATAACTTTTTAAAATTGATCATTTCAAAACTTTCTGAAAATTCAGTGTCTGTTTGAATACATCTGATAATATGAGTTAAATCATCACTAGGACCTATATCATTATCAATGACAACACTAAGGCATAGACCTAATCCCTATTAATGATTTAAAGGTGCAACCGAGAGATTTCACATATCATGTATCCCTAAAAAATCGCACCCTGATTTTTGAACTGAGTAAACCTTTTCATCAATAATATCCCCATCTGAAAGATTAAGCTGAGAATGTTTTTGCGTACAAACAGGGTGATATATCTTCCTTTCGTAATAGGAGCAAATATGAATTCAGCCTATGTATTTATATTGAAATGAAAGCAAATAAAAATCACTTTTTTCAACCTGAAACTTTCAGTTGCCAAATACAAGACCTCTTTTGAGTGTCTATAAATCACTACCTATGACATCATTATATGATGCCTCAAAATCTTCTCTCGTTCCACCTTTAACTATACAAATACAGGACAACTTTAAATTCTTTCTTTCAAAGATTTAAACAAACGCCTAAAATCCTATTTTAGCATTGGGTAACGCCATGGAAATATATAGGGGTAGTTGCAACACGCTGTTGCAATTGACCCCTATCATGGCAGCCATTACATGTGCATCCCTACCCCAATTCAGTAAGCTTACAAATTTACAACTTTAGTGATATGGGTCAACCCTAATTTCAGTCCATTCCTTCGCCACCTAACACAGCTTCACCTCAGCAATTAACTGCACATAAACAAACAAGTTCATTTTCTCAATTTTACTTCAGGTACTCAAAAAACTTTCTTTGCGATATTTCAACCCTTGGCGTAGCAGCCGCCGCGTCGTTTAGTTTGGCAGGAACATGTATTAAAGAGTGGCACCATATTTGAGATCCACTTTGGAGTCACTTTTCTGCTAGGCCATGACTATTGTTTCATCCGTCCCCGTGTTGACCTGGCCCCGGTCTCCCCTACTTTGTTTTAAGACCAGTGATGGGCAGAGCATCGACAAGGATCAGTATTGGCTCCATGCTGTGCAACTCTTGTATATCAGCAACTTACCTCACACAACATCTTGACAATATAGCTACGCCGACAATCTTAATTGACCTTCTTCACTCGGACAGAACCTGGATTGGAGTAGAAAGTACACTTAATGCAGATATGTCCATACTGCAGCATATCTCAAACCTTGAGACTCAGTCTGAGTGAAGTTAGACCACCGCTACGGCACTGTTAAAAATGCGTCCTATTTTACCAGACTTTCCCTTTCAAATTACGGTAAACCCCAATTATTCAATAATCTTCACGCTTTATTACCTAGACCTACCTTTTTTTCTGCTCCAAATTGTAATTTTATGTTCATCATGATGATGATAAACTAATTACAATTTGGAATCAGAAAAATGAAATAAACAGTGGCTTAAAATAATACTACCCATTTGGAAAAAAGGTAGTATTTTATACGCTGACCGTTATATATTTCCGTAGATTACGTTCTTTTGTAACTACTTGTTTTTATTAACGCCATACGAACTATGAAAATTTTTACTTATAAAATATGTTAAATACGCTCATGGAAGTCAATCGTCCTTAAAAATGCAAACTCTATTTTCCCTACATTTTTAAAATCTTTTTTAAAAAACTCGTTTCTTCCTTTTTGTATTAATATTTAGTTTAATTTGAAAAAAAATAGTACCACACATATATAATTTAATTTTAGCATCTCTTATCAGTAATGTCATGTAGTTAGTGGGTAAGGTTTAGTACTTGTATCTTAAGGCCCTGGTTCGAATTTTTGTAAGGTAAATATATTTAAGTTTATTCATCTGATGATTAAGTAATAGGTGCCATTAGAATGTGTACATTACCATAAACCTAAGTTTATGAACTGGTTAAAATCTTTATTTTCTTCACGTTTTTCCCTTTGTTTTTGCCTTTTTTTTTTCTCAAAATTGTTTGCCTGAAAATATAACTTTTTTTCAACCCCGTGGGTTAACGTAACTACCACGTTTGTGTGATGCCATTCTACAACGTGAAAATTTGGTCAGACGATTGTAATAAAGTTTTAATTCTTAATATGTTTAAAATAAAACCAATAAGTACCGTTGAAGCTTAGATTTTTACGCCGTTATTTTACGTTCCCTGCAATGGTTTCGTATTTTTACGGCTCCAGTTATTTTACTTTCTGCATGTAGTGAGTCCCAGCTGCCAGTCAAATGCCTGTTGTTTACAGGTTTCTTTTTAACAGTGTGCCTTCACTTAACAACAAAGAGGCTCATCGCACTCCAAATCAACCTCAACGGAGTCGCGTCCTGCCATACAATCAGCTTATATAACTTGACGGCAGCATCTCGAGTCAGTATGTGGCAAAAGGTATCTTCGAGGAATAACCTCCTGTGCCGCCTTGCTGCATCTTAGGGTGCTTTCCCATCCACTCACGTGACCACCACTCGGGCTTTTAGTCTACGCGCTGCTGAATATGCGCCCCAGCCTGGTGCACTACGCTCTCACCCAAAGAAGCTGGACACATTACTAAACGAGACCATGGGATAACCAGTACTGGCTGCCTTCGTCGCACTCCATCTGAGTTTTCTACCAGTGCTTTCAGCATTGTCCCTGCAGTGCTTCGGAGAGAACATCACACACATAAACTGGTGAACAAGGCTCTGTTGGACCACAAAGTACCTAACTGTCAAATACTGTCAAAGAATCACCCAGCTCGACAACGAGACTGCGCTCTCTCGACCTTTCTGTCGACACGCCGCTATAAACTCTCCAGCTCCCCATTAAATATCTTAATCTTACAGACCTGGATACCCCCATACCAGACCAATTCAATCTAACCGCTTGACAGAACCCCCATCCCTGGTGCATCTTCCACGCAAGGAATGGGGTCACGTGAACATTATTCGCACATGAGTCGGTCGTGTCAACAGCAAAGGCCCGTGGCAACTGCGACCATGCTTCAAGCCTGCCAGTGGCTTTCTATCAGAGGCCTGCAGATCACATTCTCAGGGAGTGCCCTACCTTTCGATCACCAAGGTGGAGAGAGACTCTCAAACCCCAACCAACAACCAGATGTGAGCTGGCTCCACCCAAATCAATACATTTAGATGTGCCTCATATAACGCAGAAGAAGATAAAGGAAAATCTCTATCTTTCTTAAGTATACAAATAAATTGGTTACATCTGTATGAGGCGGGACGCCCCCTTCATATTGCTTTCGTCGGTTTCAGTTTCCATGGTCGCTCCTTTGGAGCCGGGTCACTGCAAACTATTGCTGACCCTGGGTTGTGGTCGTGAGAGTTGTCTTATATAGTGAGCATTTTGTTTACTTAACTTATTTGTTTCGGTTCGACCACGCAAATTGCCTGGACGTTTTTTGTAGGATGATAGAAACGGAATGTAGAGGAGAAGGTATTATGATTTGAATCAATATGGAATATATCGGAAATCTGAAAAAAAATATTTCAAACATCGAAATTCTTAAGTGATTTTGAGAGATCTTGTTGCGAGAAAGGTTTTTGAAGCAGGAATAAAATCTGCGTAAGTTGTTTGAGCTCAGGGTGTTACCTATTTCGAGCCCCGAGATTGGTTTCAACCAATAAGTGCTAGATGTTCACTGTCTCGGCTTCGTTAACTTGGCAGGTTGTGGTATTTTTAATTAGGAAATGGATGAGGATCTAGCGCATTACTTTTTAGGTTTTGACCTATTCTACTGTTTGTATGTCAAATATTAGTATATAAACCTGTATATAATATAAGGGAATATAGGGAGATTTGTAATGGAGAATACGTAGAATGTATTTTGAAGAAGACTTCTTTGCTTGGGTTGTCGCCGTTGCAAACCCCCGGAAAGCTAAATGAGAAAAAAATCGCACACCTTACTTCATAGCTCGTTTGCGAGATGTCCAAGTTGGGAGAATCGAGAATCCAATATTTATTTATTTATTTATTTATTTATTATTTATTTATTTATTATTTGGGAAAAACGCTTTCACAACAGCGACACACACCTACCCGGTGTTACATCCATACATAAGAACAACAATGAGACAAACAAAGTTAAACAGTTACAACGGTGATTGTGTGTGGTGTGTGTGTGCGTGCTTACAACTTTGCAACAAGCATTTATCACCAAGGTGAAGCAATGTCGCATGCGAGGGAGGAAAATGCATGAGGCAAGGAGTCGGCAAACCAATCACCACACCACAATCAGTGCAATTGAGAAAAACTCTTAAAACGACAAGAACAAATATCCACAATACATTATGTCAATTGTCAATAACGATGGTATAGTTTTAAAGCGTGTGTAACTTCATTATCGTATCAATTGCAAGTCTAAAATACTCATCTACTGCGTTAGGGTATATGGTGAAATCGATCGCATGATCTAATCTCCAAGAATAAATCACCTAATTTAAGGGCACTTGAAAGACACAAACGGGCTTCAGTGTGCTATTATGCGCATTCCTACGAAGTCCGAATTTGTTTAAGTCCGAAGACGCAATCCACTACAAAACCATTAATAACAATGGCGGGATTACTTTCGATCGATTTTCAATAGGCAATTGATTGAGTGATCGGGCCGAGAGACCTCTTTAAGGCGGGCTAGTGCAGACATGGCGGCGACATGCCCTGGAAGTGCATGAACGTCATGAAAACAATGCTGTATAATGGACCTGTCCGTATTTTTCTGTAGTTTGGAGTTTAACTTGTCTTTTTAAAAAAAGCTTTTTTACTGGCAATTTTTTTATGGGGCTTTTTAAGTCATTGTCCCAAAGACTTTAAAAAAAATACGTTTTCCAACAAGTAATTTTATTTTTTTCAAAAAAGGCTCTTGGGCCTTTTATTGAACGTTTTATGGCAATTATTAACTTCAACACTTTTCTCCAAAACTTAATGTTTTCATTGATTTCATTTTGGTCTTTTTTTTTTTTTTGTGCCTTTTTAAAATCCAAATACTGAAAAAAAATAAAAATGTCTTCAAAACAATGATGTTTTTTTCTTTTTCCGAAATACTTTCCATTTTTTTTTTTTTTTTTTTTTGCTTTAGGGTCCTTTTATCTTTACTCTCGTTATAGGCACAGTAACATTAATGTCTAACACTTTACAAAACCTTATATTTATTCTTGTTTGTGGGCCTGTTAGTGACCTTTGTCTCGGGCATTTATAATTACATAAAACTTTTCCAAAAAAGTTTTTGGTTGTTTTGTTTTTGTGTTTTGTTGTTTACACATCCAATCTGTTTTTTTCTTATTGGTTCCTTTTACGTAAAACAAAATACGGCAAAACGTTTGCAATTGCATTTTTTTTTAAATAAGCAGGAGAAAAAAAAACGGATCATGAATATCTGCGCCGCCTAACTCGCAAACGAATGGAGACTTCCTTTCAGGTCCCACTGAAGTCATACAAAGGTAGATCAGGTGGACCATGGTCGTGCTCCTTGCGCGATTTCACTTCTGCGGCACACACACGTAACACCGGACTTACACCCGTTTTTTCTGCGGTTGCATATTAGGTAGAGTCTGCCTTTTACTTCCATCTTTGTTGTTACAATAATTGTCGAAAATGTAGCTTTCCGCGAGGAAGAGATACCTGAGGAACTTGCTCCATGTTCCTTCTTTGAGAGATATTCTCAGATGAATGAGATTCAGTTTTTACTGAGAGCAAGTCTGATTATCCACAGGTTATTGACATATTGATTGTACATGTACGTTTTGAAAGCGCTTTCTTGGAAACAATCGTAATCTGAACGACGCGTGTGGGTCTCCTGGCACTCCCAAGCAAATCGGGCAATATATCAGCACGCGGTATCGGGGCTTTGTTCATATTAATTGGATCTTCTGTGATATCCTCTTCGGACTTTCGGTTCATCGGACCTTCGGTAGGGTAAAACCGGGTGCTAAAGTTGTTTATTGTCATTATCTAATTGACAATGTTTAGGCCTACGTGCTAACTAATAGAAAAAAATCAATAATTTTGTTTTTGCTGTGGACAAATTTTGTTTTAACCAGAAAATGTTGTAAATTAGAAGAATTATCCCATTTGGATATCTTAAACAATGACATTGCCTATTTCTTAAGTATTTGGATGACATGTACGTGTATAGTGAAAATAGTGAGCCTGAGAATTACAAAGCTAAACTATCACTGCTTATTTTAGTCATTTTGAGATATGGGCCTTGTAAGTTCACAACACGTTGTGTTTGCGTCAGGAAAATTGCGAATATCAATTTCCTTCCCACCACCCTATTTTCATACGTTATTCAACTTAGGAGGTCATAGTGACTTCATATTGTGAATATTGTTACTCAATTTGATACCAATAGAATGAGTACTCTAACTAATCGCGTGGTACCTGAATAGAGAGGAATTAGAAGCCCAGTAAAGGAAAATCGGGAGGGGGGGGGCTCTCGGGACTTACGAGGGTGGGCGCCCGGTGTGTGTATGTGTGGTTGCGAATTTAGTATTTGGGTTGAAGGTTCCGTTTGTGTTTGTAAATGAATGTGACATTTGAATACTTTCGTGAGTATTTTTTGGTTTTATCATAGTCCTTCTAGTTGTTTTCATAATAGTTAATTTCACATATTTAACAAAAATTTAATGCACTTCTTAAGTATTTAAAGCCACTCACATTTCATTGATTTCTTGTTTTAAAACCACCTATTAATTTTCACTTGTACTTACTTTCATTCTTTACATATTTTTATCATATTGTTTTTTGCCGTATTCGATGAATGAACAATAAAGAATGATTGATGTGATATTCTCATTCCATGTAACAAAGAATGGGGAAATATATGGTCCGGAAAGGGCACCCAAAAATTCTAAAAACGTATCCAGCACCCAATTTTATTGTTATATATAATTTAATTTGGTCTATTCGTAAAGGCAACTATCAGTGAGTTGCTAATCGAACATCGAAAACAAAATCATCACAATCTGGTATTTTTTTTAACTCAGTTTTAGTCAATTTCAATTTTGCCACTGTACAACGTTCCTCCTTTTACATGCTTCACAAGTTGATTTTTGGTGACGTTTAAAGAACACTATCATGATTCCCGCCGAAAAATTCAAACTTTAAAAGTCAACCTTTTAAGTGAAAGAAATAGCAAATCGAAGCATCGAACGCCACCGCAATATGCTTTTTGTATCCGGATGACTTATTTATCACCAAATTATAAAATAAACACAAATAAATTAAAACCAGTTGAATTAAAATGCCATGTATGTGTAAGCTAATAATGCATATACATGCTGCCTGACTAACAGCATGAGATTACGTACGCAACAGAAAACACAAACATACATAATAATATTAATATTCTTATTATTTTGTTGTTTTGTTAATTTTTAAAAATACAGCTATAAACTGGCGTCATCCCCTGGCAAGATGGCAGTCCTGAACATGACCCTCAGATGACCTTTGACCATGACCCTTTGACATCAGCCACTATAATGACCCCTATCGCAACCTTAACCCCAAGTCTGCATGGTTTTAAATCGGACTTAAACTTTTCGAACCAGACGTGAAAAACGAAACCTCTTAACCAAATTGGAACACACATACATACGACTGCGCGCTCCCTCGCAAAATCTCCTACTGGCTTTTTCGAATAGGTAATTATAGTCCGCCGTCTCGTTCCGCTACAACCGTAAAGAATGGGCACTCGATCAGTTGGCTCTTCAAGCAAATATTAGTTTTCAACACGCTTTATTCCTGTTGTCTATGGAGCACGACGGTGGCTCCCGGCGACTATAATTACTTTCGATGTCGTCCCACTGAGACCCTCTACGTCATGGATAAATTCTCCAAACATACCATTCTCGATATAATGGTCGCTAAGAGATGTGGTTGAGCTTGCTATTCTGACCCTGTCGAGCCGCAGCCAGACATTCAGAAACTCAGCAAGCGAAAACATATCTAACGACCATTATATTCGCGAATGGTTTTGTTTGGAGACCTTTATCTACATAAACGTCGAGCAAAGGTATTAATGGAATTTTATCCCATTATTCGGCACCATTTGGACACTGCTTAAAATTTACGTTAAAAGGTAAATAAGCCTAACTTTTTCTTTAAAATAAAGCACCTGATTCCTTCCTATATTGGCATGTGTACGAGTATCACCAATAGATAATTCAAGGGGTATAATCTACCAGAGGTATTCGATCTTTGGGCCTTCAGCTGGATGATTGTATACTCACCTATGAACACTAAAACCCATAGACAATGATAGAGGAAATCTGTGTTTGGCTTAACTGTCGTCTTTGGTGTCAGACAATACCTCACCCAAGAAAAAGGGGAATGTGGTCCAGGATGCAAAGCAGCGGCCTGTACAGTTCCCCAATAACCCTTTACCCTCGGAGATTCCGATTATAATTCAGAATGACACCATCACTTGACGCAACCAGAATTATATCATTAAATGAGTGGACTCGTGAAAGATTAAGATTTTGGTTAATGTGGATTGCTTCTCGGCCTTTAGGCTAAAATTATGTGGCATGTTTTTTGTTAATTGCACGCCACCCATTGCAACATCCTGGGTGAATTGTGGGAAAGCATCCGACCGCAAGATGAGCCAATATATATCTCCTGGTTCTTTGCATCGGTATGCCATAAGGACCTTTCTGGTCATTATTTTCCATTTATCGAGGTCGGATGAACGATCACAATGTCCCTCTACGTTGCTGTGACAGAGTTGGAGCGTCTTAGGGAGCTCAACTCTCTCATGTTGCGTTGCTATAGGTATGGTCTATTTGGAATAAACTGCCGATTTCGGGATGATTAAGTATACTTTTTTTGTCGAATTGCTATTTTTTAAATACCCAATTTGTTATGGACGTCCCGTTGTGAATTTTCTTACAAAAATAACACAAAAATAATGTCAGTAACCCGTTCTTTTGTGGCAAAATTAATAAGAAGTCCACGATAATTGGTATTCCCTAACATTATTCTATCTTTGATTCCGAGCTGATTACAGTATTATAATTGGCTAATTTTTTACTGTAACTGACCTTGACAGATTGAACCTACTCATTTCCTATACTGCAACAAGCGACACCATAGCTTAGTTTTTACATACACTCCTGCTACGACACCCATGGAATAACCGTACGCTGTGCCATTCAGCCCTGAACAGACTTTTTTGTTGTCTCGACAAATAAACTAACTCCCCCCTTAATTACGGGAGTTGTTTTGCGTTCAGTGCAGATGTCCATAATGCGATTATAATTTAAATATCCCTTAACCCAGACAATGGTAGAACGGTGGTTCTAACACCAGGATTTTGAAATTCAGGTCGTTGCCCCGACCCTTATTTTTGATAATGTGGACAGTAGCTGACCACATTATCAAAAACCTTTTTTTTAGAAACAGTCCCCTAGAAACACTATAGAACGGTGTAAATAACCGTCGGCCATTGCTTAGAGGTGGTAGGATTATTTAAATATAATCGCATTATGGACACCTGCCATGTCATAACATCTGTTTTTTATCAAAAACAGATAGAAATGAGACAAACTTAGTCTGTCAGGCTGAATGCCAATCATACTGTTCATATGTGTGTAACAAGCGGGACTGTACTTAAAAAATAAATCTGTAGTGTACGTTATAATGGTTATTTTTACGGTTCAAAGGTTAATTCACATTCCAGAGACTGATTACTCAATATTCTGGAATACAGATTTAGAATATTAATGTTAGGGACACTAACAATGGCGTGAAATCTGCATATGCAATATATACATAAATTTGCAATTATAAAATATTTTTTTCGTTTTTTTTAAACATAAAAATTTGTCACGCTGAATGCCACAGTATCCTTATTTGATATGTGCATGTGTCGCAGCAGGACTGTATTCAAAATATTAAAATCTTTAGTGGCAACGAATTACATGTTCTGGTCAAAGGTGAATTCCACCAATAATGAGCGCGGATTTTGCAAATATATGCTTAAATATACAAATTCATTACAAAAAGGAGATTTATATTACAAAGACACAGTTAAAGCTCTACGACCTTACCTTTGCATTTCAGTCTCCACAAAACATCATTGGGTGGTCTTGACTTGCTATAATTAAGTATTCATCATCCAAATCGTCTTCCAAATCAAAGACCCGACAACGCAACAAAATTTTTGTCACAAACAAACCACTGACTGTTACACTACATTACTATTAGTGGAGTAAAGGATAAGTCAATCATTTTACCAAGACGTGCACTTCTGGACAAAAGCATGAAACTTGGCACAAACCTTCCTTGTGGTAGGTAAAGCATTTTCAGAAGGGGGGCCCAAAAATTCGACCACAGTAATGACGTCAGAGGCCACGCCCCCTTGTTTTTAATACATATTTTCGTGTAATGTTAAAATCATTACTTTCAATAATTTCATATCAAGGTTTGGTGTCAAATTAAAGCTTGAGACATGTAGAGTGCTAAAAGGCTCTAATATTTGAATATGTGGTAAGCAGAGGTCAGTTTGGGGTCATTAAAATCATACGATACCATTGGCCAGTAGTTGGGGCTGAAACCGTAGTTAAGGCTTGGTGTCAACGTGTCAAAATCAAAATGTAGATTCCAATTGTCCACTCTATAGGTAATGTTAGAAAATTGCATGTGAGAAACACCACAACTATTTTACTGCAATAATAATATCCAAACCACGCCCCTTGTATTATTAGTATGGCACACAAGTAATAGTAACGTGAGGTTTCATATAAAAAATTGCCATTTACATTAAACAATATTCACTTCGATTATTCAGGTTATTGAGAGTCAGTCAATTAGGATAAGTTAACAGAAATTTTAACTTCCACCAAAATGCATCAAGGTACGGGGCTAGTTTAAAGGAGTGTTTAGTGTGTGGTTTCGCCAAGTGCATGGTCATTGCACTGTCCAATTGACAACAACAACAATGGTGCACAAACCATTCTCACCCAGTTGGTGTGAACCTTAAACGCTACGGAAAACATAATACACTCTGTGCGCTCAACCATTCAAACACAATGCGGGCCTTCATACACTCAAGTTAGCGTCTTTAAAATAACGACGATGTTATCGTGTTTAAGCTTCTGTTTAGTGTAAGCCAAAGGTTAAAAAAAAAAATATTTAACGCGTTTTGGTTAAAAAACGCCAATTTTTAATTACGGCGATTTTAAGCGAAAATCGCGTTTAGCTAACAACTAGTTTTGGAATACGGGCCAATGACTAATAACTTAATTCCCAAAATATCTATTTCTTCAGAATTTTATTGAGAAAACCTTTAAGACCAACGTATCAAAAGTGTACCAAAATCAAAGTAGTAGAATATGTAGGGGGGGGGGGGCAAGGTGTGATACAGGGTCAAAAATATTGAAAGGTCGAAATGAGCCGAAAAGTATGTTCATCGCCTTTCAAGGATAAAAAGGTATAGTTTCCCTATCTGGAAGTAGTCTTGTAATTTTATGAGGCAAATAGGTTCAAAGTCAAATGGGATAACTTTTGATTACCCGTTTATTATAAATATTACTGGTCTACGGGGAACAAGAGCCCAGATATACTGGTGCACCATAATGATATTTGTTGCATAATTAGGAATGCAAATGTGAACTGGGGGCTATATGTTGAGGTCACTAAACCTTAACTGCTAATTCTATATTGAAAATGTCAAATAAGAATCTATATAAATAAGGTAGTTTCTAGTGTAACCAAATGAAAAATTTTAAAACCAGTTTGGAGCAAATTGAAAATTTTACCAAGGATGACATATGAACTTGTTATGTGCCTATTTGTTATAAAACTATAGATCACAGATACTGTTGAACTATACATATTAATTCGACAATTACAATTACCCCTGTACAACTTTGGACCCCTTATTCCTACGTATTCCACAGTGTTCGATTGGGTTTAAATTAAGTATTATTGTCAATTTTTTGCAGTATATAACGCTAAAAACTAGAAATCCCCCGAATGTTTATATCTGGACCATTGTTGGTAGTTGTGAAAAAGCGTTGTTTAAGTGGAAGTTTAATATTACGTATTAAAGCATGAAGTATTGCTGCAGAGATTTATAACAATAGGTCAATACATGGTTAGTGTTTGTACCAGGTTGATGATTGCCGATTTTCATGCAAGTCCAGTCAGTGGGGACAAGGGAGCTTCGGACAATAGCTAAAAACCATGTCTTCAAAATCATGCCAAATGGCGAATGGCATCCATCTTAAATTTGTCCTTCAAACCACAACAACAAATAATAAAATAAAAGAAAAAACAATTTTTTTTTTTTAAAAATGAATAAATTTAATATTAAAATCAATTTAATAAACAAATTCATAACATTTTTAAAAGTTAATAGCTTTGAGTTCCAAGATCAAAACGTATTGATACATATGGAGTTTTAGGGTAAAGGTATTCAAGCAAAATAAAAACATATAATAGAAGGATATCAAGTAAAAAAATAAAATCAATAGTAATAATACAAAAAGACGTTACACCAGATGATGGTAAAACAGAAGAAAAGTCAATCAACTGAACGTTCCTGTCCAAAAAGCTTGTATATTTGTTCAGAAATTACTGCGAAATTTTGCATTAATGAACACAATAACGTAGGATAAAAATGAGGATGTGTAGGAGTTCGACAAGGATACCCAGATATGGGTAGGATTTCTGAAGGGACCTTGTAACAGTTGTGACCCAAAACCATTGGCCGGACACTTGATCGAACTGCTAAGAAGTATCCACACAACACTAGTTCACAGAATACAGCCATTAAAACCGGGAATACTTGAAGCACAGGCATTTCTTACCTATGTTCAAAACTGTAGAAAATTTAACGTCCAGGAACTCTGCACATAATGGAATGAAATCTCTTAAGAAAAAAAGGACAAAACATGAACCAAAACAAAAACAATGAAAGAGGCCGATTTTTGAGTTTCCTTGGTGACTGTCAACAGCATTAAGAACACACTGGCTTGGCCTCCCACATAGGAACTGGCTCTGTGCTGAGGAACATGATGGGCAAATTTATTGGGGATCTTGTTGGACAAGCCGGATTGCCGTGTTTGAAACTTCTAATTCCATTCTGAAAGCGGGCACATGACAAGGACCCTGGGTGCAAAAATCCATCAAAGTCTCAGCACTTTATACTTGGGCAAAGCTTCAACGGAATGCTTTGACTGCTCACAAATACTTTTGATGGATCCCTTTCTAGATTTGGAGAGTGTAGATGATGTAACCTGTTTATGGCGGTCTAAATTATTCGCCGGTGAGTGCTACAGCCTCATTCGTCATTCGGAAATACAAATAAAGCGAGAGTATGGGCTTTTGAGGAATGTAAGACCGTATGTTACAGTGCATAAAGGGAGTGACATCTTGAACAATGATGACAAAGGAGCCCAAACCTTCCAATACTGTGATATGATTTCTTGATTTGTATTGCTATAACCAAGACTTTCGTGGTATACACAGAGTGCTGGGAAGCGCTAGCACCCTGGGTTTCTTTGCCCGGGAACCATATGGTTTAATTCCATGCAATAAAAATTGTTTTCCTGAAAACGTCAGAGGGTTTTGAGACCATTCTGGGTTATCAAAAAGGCTATGATAAAGTTCTTTCGCTTGTCCATCAAAATGCTCCTGCTCTTAGAAGTTCTGGTTGAACTGCTAGCTTACTACTCAGGATGTTTGTACTCCTGCAAGCTATTGTAGACCTTCCTACCTGAGATATCCAAGGTAAGTAGAAACTGCTGAAGTATGGTGCAGGAAATTACCTCTATTGCTTAATGAACTGCAAATGGCTCGCCACTCGCCCACACAGAGTTTTTGCTCTGGACTTTGTGGGCCTTGTCATGGAAAAGGTATCCAGTGACTGGGGTTCCCAAGAACTTCTACTTATTCAGCTTTTGAATTTCGGGGACCATTTGTATTTGAAGTAGGACTCTGGACAGAAGTATAGAACTGAAAAATTCAATTCCCATCACCATTCTTGGTTTGAGCGATAAGTTCATAAAAACACCCCCTGGTGGACGTAACACACTAAAGTGTAACCTTTGGGGTTAATCCATGTTTTAGTAACAGTCCCTTTTGCAAAACTTTATTAGTTTTTAAAACAGTCGTACACACAGGGCGATTAAGCTGAAGAAAAAAAAAAAACAAAGATAAAAAGCAAAGCTGTCAATCTTTTAAGGTTTCCCAATTTCCCAATGATAACCTTTGTGGACGTACGTTGCAGAAATGTTCCAAATTATACATCTTTAACGGCGGAAATGCCATCATTTCTTAATGATGAACACAGTTCTTAAAAAGGACAAAACGTTTTAAATAAAGAACTTTATTACCAACTTTCAATTTGCCAATGTCTGTTTTAAATAACATCAAAAAGTCGTAAAGAGTGCTTGATATGGTTCATTTTGGGAATGTACGGCAGCAGCAGTCACTGTTTGTAATATCCAACAAATTTAATTTGTGAAATTGAATATGCATATATTGTTAATGTGAAAGAAATACGTAGTTAAAGGGGATAGGAAAAAAAAAAAAAACGTTTTTGGATGATTTTGATTTTTAAACAAAATTGTACAAAAAATTTGTTTGAATAATTATGGAACTGCCCTTTATTGTTATGACACGCCACGTGGGAAGTTGATACCAAATTTGGTGAAATTTAATATTCAAAATGGGGACCCCAATGACCTTAATGACCATAATGGACCCAAATGCTAAGATACCCTACTAAACGTATCTTTAAGACAATTCTTTTGTGTTCCAGGCTTTAAAATAAATTTGATACCACCAAATTGATAGGTTTCTGAGGAATGTTCATTTTGACATAATTAAGCAATATTGCAAAAAATAGGGGGGCGGGGCATATGACGTATTAATGAGGCCCGATTTTTGGGCACCCCTTCTAAGTTTACTTTGTGCACCCCAAGGGAAAATGTCTGTGCAAAGTTTCATGCTGTGTCCAGAAGTGCCAACGATGATTATGGTTATCTACTACACAATAAGGGAACTGCTTCTGAGGCAGGAGTGATTTACAAAATACTTAGCTCTATTAAAAACAAGTCGTTGAGGCGTACATTACAACGCTCTTCCAGCTTTAATTGGATTGCCTTATTTCAATGGATTTTTAACCTTGAATCCGATTAGCCCTTTCTCAAAAGCTCGTCTCATTATTTGTTACCCCTATTGTTAATGAGCCGTTCATACAAACGACCATATAGCAAACGGGTCATTAAGTGTTTTTATTTGTAAAAAAATTGAATTAAACCATAGCAAGTATCATGAAAATGTTGGAAAACGCATTAATTTTTAACATATTCTTAAGGTTTACTTTCTTTTTCGCTCGACGTGTTTGTCAATTAAAGAATAAGAAGTAGCACATTATCAGAAATAATGTGTCGTGTTCAGGCGTGGTTCGCCCGTAAGTCGCTTGCCAAGTCTCGCCCCCTTCGGGGGCTCGCTTCGTCCCGTAGTCGCTTGCACGTCTCGCCCCCTTCGGGGGCGCGACTTGCAAGCGACTAACGGGCTGACCACGCCTGAACAGACATCTTATTTCGATAATGTCCTGCTTCTGATCCTTTAAGTTATGGTGTCGCTTTGTGCCTTAGAGGTGAATGATATGTCAATGGGTCATTAAAGTAAAAAATTAATTCCACATTAACAAGACTGTTAATACTCTGGACTCAAAGTTAAAATTAATGTTAGGAATACCAATTAGCGTGGACTTCTTATATACTAATCTTGCACAAAAGAACGGGTCACTGCATTATTTTTTATTTTGTAAGAAATTCAACGTGACTGTCCCATGACAAATTTACATTTTAAAAATAGCAATTCGACAAAAAAGTATACTTTATAATCCCGAAATCGCCCGTTAATTCCAAATAAACCATACTCTGTCATCAAGGAGAGGGACATTGGTGATTTGGGTCATTTAAAGACCTTCGATACATGAAAATAATGACCAGAAGATAGTGTGCTCAGCGGTGGTCGGAATGCTTCCCACACATTTCACCCAGATGTGCAATGGGTAGTCGTGCAATTAACAAAAAACATGCACATAATTCCAGCCTAAAGGCCGAGAAGCAATCCAATTAACCAAAATTTTTAATGCTTTTCACGAGTCCACTCATTTTAATATATAACATTCTGTTGGTCGTGATGGCTTGTTGTATTCTGAAATGATATTAGTATCTGAACGAGGGTAAAGGAAATTGGGACTGTACAGTCAGTTGCTTTTTGGAGCTTTTGGTGAGTGTATAGTTGACACCAAAGACGACAGTTAAGCCGAAACGCAGATTTCCTCTATGGGTTTTAGTGTTCAATAGGTGAGTATACAAACCATCCGTGAATGTCCAAAGACGAATACCTTGGTATGATTATACCCCTTGGATTATCTATAGGTGATAGACTCGTACACATGCTATATTATGAAGGCATCTGGTGGTTTTATTTAAGAAAAAAAAAAAAAGTTAGGCCTATGTCCCTTTACGTTAAAAATTATTAACGAGTATCAAAAATGGTGCGAATAATTGGATAAAATTCCATTAATCCTTTGCTCGACGTTTATGTAGGCAAGAGTTCCATATGGACCCCCTTCGAAGGTCTACATGTAACAAATTCTTTTTTTGATTTTGGCCTTAGGGTTAGGGTAATTTGTTTAGTGTAAGGCCAGAAATAAAAAAAAATGTTGCCGGTAATATTTTTAAAGGGGTACATATGGACTCTTTTCGCTTGCTAGTTTCTGACATGTCTCGCCTCCGGCCCATGGTCAGAAACTAGCAAGATCACCATCTCTAAACGACCATTATATTCGCGAATGGTCTGTTTCATAGGCGTAATAACAGGCGGGGGCCTGGTTTTGCCCCCCCCTGACGGACTTTGGTCGGAGAAAAAATTGCAAAACAGCTAATCAGCCGTTTTTTAGGCCCTCTGACGGGGAACAATTGGCCTTTTGACCCCTCTAAGAAGGAAAATTTCCCAAGACCGGAAATTTGCCCCCGCAGAGCGGGCAGGCCCGTTACGCCACTGGTCTGTTTGGAGACCTTTATTTAATACGTAGAGGTCGGTCAGTGTGTCGTCCCTGTATTTCGCGCCCGGAGTACTTTTCCATTTCCCTTGCCGTTACGGTCATGTTTACTAACATTGCTGTTATTTGTGGCGTTTCTGTTGCGATGTTTTTCATTCTTTGCAGATTAAGCAACGGAATAAAGCTTGAAACTAATGTTGCTGAAGAGTCACTGAATCGATTGCCCATTGTTCACCATCGTTCCAGGACTGTGAGCCCGAAGGTCTATATCTCCTGCCCCACCTGTAAGCTAGACCTTGGTCTTAAAAAGCTGTACACCCTTTCCGTAATTGTCACATCCTGTCCTGATGCGGGGCCTGTCAAGTTTCGGGATGGTCACGTTTTGACCAGCACAATGCCTCTAAATGAGACGAAAGGAGAGGCACTTCCCCTAGAAGACTCTTACTCCTCCTCTTTCCTCCGAAACAAGCCAGGACGTGCCATAATCCCAAAACTCACCACATCAAGTCGGGATGTAACAATTACAAAAAGGGTGTATCTCTTCCAAATACGGCCTTATGAAATGAGAAAACACATTGTGCTACGGGAGAACAGTTAGATGACCCTATCTCAACTTTACGATTACTGCTAAAAAACTCGACCCATTTCCATAGTGAGCAAATTGCACAAAATATGCACAACTCATTTATAATTTTGCTGACTCTCTCTTAAAGGAGTAAAGTCAAGAATTTTACTTTTTAGGATATGAATTTGAGTATACCATAACTTCAATGCTCTAAGGAAGTGACGCTCAAAGCATGAGATTTCACTCCACAAGGGTGGTGAGGTTTCACTCTTTTTAATTTACGCTCCGTTGATTGAAATTCACTTAGGAATGAAAAAAATGCATTCCCCGACAGAAGTGAATTTTTCACTCTTTCACATGTATAAGTAATCTAACCTAATTTCCATTCATAATTTCACCGTTAAGATACACTTGTATCTTGAACTTTCTGTACCTAAATTACTGTTGTATAACGACAATTATTTCTTTCTTCCTGGAGTAAGAATTCGGGATAACCATTCAGTATATGCACTTACATTACTCCAAATAGTAGGCATTTCTTTCCAATGTTGATAGTCCCTTGTGAACTTTGTGCCACTCCCTGTTAATAAACTGCTAATTGATCGAAGGATTTTCACATTGTAAAAGAGTAACTTTTTATTTTAACACCTTTGTGATTATCACATCTCATTGATACTTATGATTTCAATAAGATGCTTTAATAAACAGGAAAATAAATATAATAACGGCTTAAAGTGCCAATCATCCATTTTCTATAAATAAAACTGGCTACACATGTTTCTCAATGGAATACAAAATTTAATTAATTTCATGGGGTTTTACAATTTATTTATTTATTAATATACCATCCATTGTGTCCTCTTGTCATTTGAGGTTATCATAGTATCAAGAAACAGAGCATCAATAAACGCAGTAGCCTGCACTGTACGCATGCAGCTGAATAATGATTACAATGAAACATTCACAACTTTTCATAAGGTGAAATTTAGCTGGAAGTACTCAGTGTTAATGGAAAAATAAACTTAAAATTAGAAGAATAGTCATCCCGGTTTATATAACAATCGCCATAGATGTAAAATACTTTTGACACAGTAAGTGGGAACTGTAATTATTTTCTTCCACTTAGAAAATTTGGATTCTCATTTTGTTCATCTTTTAAAATTAAAGTCACATGCATTCATGTGTGTGTAACAACTTTATTTCTACAAAATGTAGGGCCATTGTATTTTATTTGACCCCAACCTCTCTACATGGACCATGGGGTCATTATGTTATGGACGAGACTTTAAACACATTATTTCTAGGTAACATTGGTGTGATTAGTAAACCATAAAAAGAGATTCTAAACTCTGGACCTGAAATAGGGATCCGCCGGGATCCCTGGAGGCCGTGCCTATATAGCACCGTAACTGCCAGCATCAGCATTCGCTAAAAACCGATTTATTCTGATTTTGTGCACTTTTCACAATGACCGTGTTTCCCAACGATGGATGGTCGCCACCCCAATCCCCTGTACCACCAATCGCTTGCAACACCAATCCAAAATCCATACTGACTCATTTATAATATGAAAACAGCATTACCTAAGGTCATGCGCCATGAGCTGGGGTATACAAAATGAGGTGGCGTGTTTTTTTACTTTCACAAATGTTTTTAACATTTTTTTATTGTATCCTAAGAACCAAGTTAGGTATTCCTGATTTACTATTTCAATTTTAAAGGGAATTTATCTAGCTTTAAAATGATCAGCATATTCAATTTCTTCTATGGGTCAGAGAGGGTTGGTGCCTACGAGATGAGGTGCCTACTGATGAGTCAATGTGTTAAAAAGTTAAGGGATTTCTTGATAGTCATTCACGACTTTTTACATTTTTTTGTTCATATTTTTGTACCCGGCCGGCCATGTATTAAGATAAATACCATCTCCATTTTTTTTGTTATTTATTGTGGCATTTCATTTTGAGTCATCAACGTTTAAGTTATGATGATAATTGCAATTTTATTAGCGTTTGAATTGTGAACTAAGGGGGTTTATCACTATACGATGCTGTCCAATGGTGTGTTTAGTTATGATGCTCTTGACGTTCTGGTGTGGCATGTGGCAGAACTTTTTTTAAGTAATTATCCTAACCCACCGCAAAGTATACATTTTCAGAAATGGAAATTTGACGAGATACCAATGTGAGCACCCTTTCTTTCTCCTGCAGGAAGGTTGCTTTAAAGTCTTAACTGATGTTGCCATAAAAAACCAACACAATTAAGTTTTTGAACCCCCCTTAGCTGCATAAGACAACTATTTCATTGTTTTTACAAGTTCCTTTTTTGAAGGCTTGTGATGTCGGCCTACCACATCTCAAGGAGTTGCAACAATTACCGAAATGGGTAACAAATTACACTGCCACAAAATGTTGTACTTCTTTACCAAAAATTTCACGTTTTCCACCTCTAGAGGACACTTGTGGCAGTGGCACAACCACTTTATATTACCACATTTAACAAGTTGCAATTGTCTTCCTTAAACAATTTTAGCATTCAACAATTAATAGTTTTTATAAAGGGTATCTGAAAACAATTGATGCCTTATTCTCATTTAAGTGTGAAACACAAGTAAGTATTTAGTAGTTTCAAGCATGTAACTCACTTTGCTCAACCTCATGGCGCATGACCTTAACGGACCCCGAATGACCTCTAACTAACCTGGCCAATTATGAAGACGACTTGTTGTCGCAATGGCTTTTAATTCATTCGCACATCTCAAACTCGAAAATTTATACACACCTCACCTTTTCGTTAGTTAAGTTAGAAACGTGCACCTTATTTCCAAATATAACTTTTAGGTTGAACCCATCTGTCTATTGGGCCAAGTCCTCCTCCCTAATTTGTGTTCCTGTTAATGTATGCTGTTCTTGTGTATGTGTTGATTATTTATAGATGATAATAATAATAAAGTTTGAATATGTTCATCATATTTCTGCGTGTATGCAATCCATAAAGTCCATAACGCATTGCTGCATCGCGTTGCGAGAAAGTATCAACGCGTTGCGACATTTCGCGTCAACGCGTTGCGGTTTCGGCCAATCAAATCATGAATTTCTTCTGTGACGTATGTCAAAAAATATACCCACAACGCGCTGCTAGACACTTTGTCGCGTTGCAAAACCTTCAACAACACGGCAGATACCTCTCACGCCGTTGCAAACCTTCACAACCGCGTTGCGAGCTTCACACCGCGTTGCAGCATGCTTCACAATGCGTTGCGAAGACCCACAAGCCACTAAAGGGTCATAATGTTATTGCCGCAACGCGTTGTGAGAAAGTCCCAACGCGTATGCGACTTTTCGGCCAACGCGTTGCTTGTCGGGCCAATCAAATCATAATTTTCTGTGACGTCTTCAAAAATATAAAATCTCACAAAAACGCGTTGCCGACCTCTTCACAACCGCGTTGCAACCCTTCACAACGCGTTCCGGCAATACCCCCTTACTTACCTTCACAACGCGTTGTGAAGTTTACAACGCTTTGTATGACAGCTCGCAATCGCCGTTGCTGAAAGAGCTTTGCAAAAACGCGTTGTGAAAGGCCATAAGGGTCTCAACGCTATTGCGGCAACGCGTTTTTTGATGCCTTTTTTTTGAAATACTCGTCACAGAAATTCATATTTTGCATTGGCCGAGGCCCGCAGCGCGTTGCAGAAATGTCGCTAACGCGTTGCTACTTTCTCACAATACGCGTTTGTGCGGCAATAACGTTGATGACCCTTGATGGCTTCGTGACACCTTCGCAACGCGTTGTGAAGGTCGCAACGCGTTGTGAAGTTCTCGCAACGCGTTATGAAGGCTTGCAAACGCGTTGTGAGGTTTCCACAACGTTGCTACAGATACTACTATTCGGCCCACGCGTTGTGGGTCTACATTTGAAAAATACGTCACCGAAATTGCTCATTTTTAATTAGGCCAACACCGCAACGCGTTGTGAGAAAATTTGGTCAAAGAAACCCGCGTTTGCTCTTTTTCTCGCAAACGCGTTGGCGGCTACGTTATGCGTGTGCCTTTCTGGCATTGCCATAGCCGTGTCCTTTTGTCTCTTGTATGTAGAGTTGTACTCAACTTGATGTGCATTATTACGTAAAGCAAATCACGACTTCTTGTTGGCAAAAGAGTACTATCAAGAACATATTCGACCACACCACTATGGGGGGGGGGACGACATCCAACCTACAGGCACAATCGAATTCAAAATGACATCAACTTCCTTCCAGGTGCCTAGTCTGTGTTGAAAGACTTAACGGTATGAGGGCGCTCTTACGCAATCGAACGGTTACACACATTCAGGCCTTGACTCAAAGACTAGGCCCCCCCCTGGTCACGAATATTTAATATTTTAATCTGAATGACCGTTATTGGTTAATCCACTAATCCCCGACGGATTTTGAAGTCAATATTTTTCCCTAAAATGATCATGATATTACTAGATCTTTTGAACAAGGTTTAAGAGATGTATTTTGTAATGTCACTGGACCGAGACTGCCATAGGTAAATGCACGTAGCAATTCCCCAACATTACCGTGTGTGAAATCCCCAATGCCCAAATCGAGCAGATCGTGTCCTAATCCTAACCCCCCCCCCCCCCAGAAGCTTTCATAAAAAATCCAACAAATTATGTGACTAGGTCAAGGTGTGGAGAGTTGGTTAATTGCTGGGTTGGATGGCGTTCGGCTGGTGTGTAAAGTGGGTTGGTTTGGTTGGATAAAGGATAGATGATGGGATGGATGTGGACCCTGATGGGAAATGATGATGGACGAATGCTGGTATGGTTAATGTTTTTCATGGATGGAAATTGGGTTAAATGAATGGATGAATGGACGTGGCTGGATGGTCGGGGTGGAATTAGGATGTGAATGGGTGGATGAATGGATAGATGGACGGACAGACAGAATGGAGACTAGAGGGGACAGACTTACGGACGGTTGAATGATGGCGGATGTTAATGATGGATGTGGATGGTTAATGATGTATGGATAGATGGATGAATGGGTAAAGGATGGATGAATGGTGTGGATTGAATGTCGAGGATGGATGGCATGATGGATATTATGATGGAATGGTAGGGATGGTTTAATGGATAGATGGATGTGGATGGATAGATGGATGGGTGGGTGGTGGAGGATGTGGAGGTTGGATGGTGGATGAATGGACATAAATGGACATAGATGAATATAGATTGATTTAGATGTATAGATCATATAAACGTTGAATAGAAAAAAAAACGGGGCAGGAGAAAAACGAGCAAACGAAGGGTTTTAAAGGGGGTGGTCCATACGATTCTCAGCCTCACATCACCAATCACCCCATATGCCTGTTATTTTTTGTCATCTCATCTACAAAATTATTTGGCTGACTAACCCATTATGATGCTGATCAGCATTAAACAAGGTTGTTAATGATACAGGGAAAAAATATTTGTCCGTATATATTTTGTATAAGTTCACACAATTACTGCTCACGTTAAAATGATTACATCAGTTCAAATGGAGACACTGAAAACATAATTGTCACGAAAAGGGTCTTATTTGACAAATTAAAAATTTGTCATGGCAATTGAATTTTTGATCATCCATCAAGAAATAAAGCTAAATGTTTTCATACTGTTCACATAAACCAATTATCAGCTTTTCAAATTAATTGTTATCAATCACAGATATTTTTCATATAAAATTTTAACTTTTTAGAATTGCATGACAAATAAGGAATACAAAATCGACGTTATGTCATTTTTAGTAAAAAACACTTAAAAAAAGAAAAAACCTAAAAAATTTTAATTTGTCATTTTGATGGACATGGACTATTTAATAACAAACTATAAATCATTCATTGTCACCCTTAGCCACACACCTTTAATTTTGTAATGCACTAGAAATGACAAATTATTCGCATGCAATTTCATTATGAAAAGCCAATTTCATCTTATTTCTTGAATGATCAAACAATTCAATAAATAATACGCTTGTTCGTGACAAATTAATGTTTTCAGTGTATAAACTAACTGTAAAAATGATTTTACTAATAACGGCGTTTGACTGTTAGCGGGGACTCAAAAAGTGCAAATCACTGTTAAAAAAGGACTCGACACGTGCAAATGCCGGTTCAAAACGTGGTTTTTTAACTGTTGTGAGTCCAAGCTGCCAGTCAAATCGCTGTTATTTGTAAAATGGGGACCAAAAAAAAAACATTTTTAACAGTGTAATATGTTGCTGCTGGGACACCACTGATGGAACACAGAAAATTATATGTTGTAATCTGGAGGGTCACCTTTTAACAGCGTTGTAAACCTATCTGATGCTAAGAGGGTGAATTTCAGCAAAAAAGTGACTACAGGACCCACTTCGACAAGAGAAAATTTAACACCTTTGGAAGAAGATTTTTGTGTCAAAATTACTCTGATAATGTCCAAAAATGACCTAAATCTCTACTACAATAACTTTTTCACCATAGATTTTTCTCTTATAGGGCCCGATGAAGAGACAAAAATTCAAAACGTTAGTTTAGTTTCATTTCTACTTGTTTCCAATAAAACCGTCGCATTGGAATGTAAAATGTTACTTCTTATTTTGTTCAAGGATGGAAATTCTAAATATTTTCGAATGAGCCCGTAGTCTTCCTCATATGTATCGATAAGACACTAAAAAAGATTTTTACCTTGTATTGGCTATACAGACATGTCTTTCTTAAAGTTGCAACTAAAGGTGATTTTGCAGTTCAATACAAAACTTAGGCTGAATTTTGTAGTTCTTCCAATATGAATTACCAAATTTACAAGTTTGTAGCAAAGAAATAATTTCAAGTTATCCTTCAGTTAGGATATTGTTCGATAGACATCTTTACCTCAGTGACAAAAAAAAGATCAGGGGCTTTCCCATTTTAGAGACACTTGATGTGTGAAATCTCTCGTTGCACTTTCAAAAGTGAATTCCTCGTTGCAGAGCCGCACAGATATTTCCATAAATTATACTGCCATTTACTTTTTACTGTACTGGTTTTGTTTTGCTAATAAAGTAAAATTGATTTAGGCTGTATTAATCCAACATAAAATAAATTGATTATTATAAATATATTTATTTTTTTTACTTTTTTTATTTTGCATTTTCTGAAGTGCCGTACCGGTGTCTACTGGAAACAAAAATTTAAGGTAACCTTTTGACTTAATCGCTTATTTGTTATTATTAAATACCACCATGTTATAAGGGAGTACATACCTTATATTGAGTGAGTTAACAAGTGACTTCCATCATAGGCGTTCAAACTTGTCTAAACTGTCACAACCACGATTACCGGAAAAAATATGTATTGTAAATGTTCTCGTTACCCCCGGTGTCAAACGGACATGGTTTGCAAATTGCAATACATATACAGTTTAGTAAAAATCTGCTTTATACATACGTAGAACTGTTTAGAGTATTTTGAAAACCGAGTAAAATCGGGACCGAGATGGCAGCAGACACCCGTTCTCTGGTTCTTGGATGAAATCCTTTCTGCACCTCCGGACCATATTACAGTTGGGTTCCTTGAAAAAAATTGATACCCCCTCATGAAAAAACGGCATGTCACAAACTCAAGAATGTAGGCCTATATAAGTAAATATTTCTTTTTAGCGCCTTTTAATCTTGCAATCATGTAACACGTTGCGTCTGCTGCTATCGGAGATAACCATCAGGTTCGAGCTGAGACCGTGAGATTGCCATGAGCAAAAGGTTGCCGTCACAATCGTGAGCTCCGATTTGTATTTAGAGTATTTTGGTAAGGGTGGTCTTGGGATGTTGGGGAAGGACGCAGCCGCAGCCAGATTGGTTTTTTATATTGGTAATGTTAGATGTTGCCATTTGATATAGAGGGTGGGTTGTAGTAACACGCTCAGCAGGAATCCCCGGTACGGTGCAGGGGCTGACTGCAGGAGAGGTGGTACCGGAGCTGCAAGACCCATGCTCCTGAAAAGGAATGAGAAAGAACATACTCATGGTATTCAACTGTTCTCTTTCTCTACACCATAGCAATTCGACTCAGCACTTAGCTAAAGAATGTAATTATTTCAAGATGTTGTTATTATTATCAGATATCTGCAACAGACTAAAGCTTGCAAACATGTTCAAAACGGTCACCTTCAGGAACAGTACTAGTTGTTGGGTCCATACCACTCAATATTGTGTTACCTCACCCGAAATTTCACCCGGTCGTCAAAAAAACGGAATACTAGTGAAACAATATTAGTTTGAAAAAATTGTAACAATAAATCAATCATAGGAATATTCATCTGATTCTTCACAATTCTGTCTGTCATGTATTTTCCCCTACCTTATAGGGTGGGTTGGTGGATGGATAAATGGCTGGATGAATGAATGGGCTGGATGGATGATGAATGGATGAATGAATGCGGTGGATGAAGGGGTGGGATGATGGATGATGGACAGGACAGAAAGACAGGCGGACGGACATCCAGGTTAACGAAAGTATACTTGTGTGACTGTTCTTTTGTTTAAAATTAAAACAAAATTTTATACAAATTGTTGATATTCATATTTTTGACGGAATAAAGTGCAAATGGAGTCATACAAGAGCCCAGGATGGATGGATGGTTGGTGGGTGAAGGGAGTAGAGGGAGGGAGGGATTAATATGAATGGGGCCTGAGGGGTTGATGAAGAGAGAGGGGAAGGCAGGGAGGGAGGGAGAAGAGTGATTGATGGATAGAAGAGGAGGGTCAGAGGAGGGGAAGAGAAGGCAGATGAAGGGATTCAGTGAGTGGAGGATAGGGGATGGATAGACGGATGAATATATGAGAAATAGACAATAGGTAAATATCATACCAACCTATATTGGTGACCAATCTGTGGCTTTTTCTATCGTTTATTCTTTGGCTTGCGTCGTTTTGAAACCATATTTTTAATCTGAGTTTCTGTAAGGTTCAATAATTCGGCCAGTTCACACGGCGCAGGCGCGTAAGTATTCTGTCGATGGTAATGTCCATCTTCTTCAGTTTGAGAGTGTCGCTGGTTAAAAGTCTGTTCGCTGGGCGGGCGTTGTCTGGTTTCTTTTCGAGTCGTTTGCAACTGAAACAAAGAAAGAAATATAAAACACAAAAATTAACATGAGTTGGATTTGAATATGGGGTTGTGATGTTAATATTTTGCACAGGCAAATAGACCAGTAGGAACAACCATGTTTTCTTCTTTGTGTATAAAAGTAGGTAATCGTGCTAAATATCGCCCTGGGTAAGGGGGTTTTCTCTCACTAACTGGTCGTCCTGGTCAGATTATTGATTGTTACGTCCGAAAAAAAAAATAACATACCGACATACCCCATTAAACTCATTCTATTCAAACGCCATGCATTTCTTTACTGCTTGCAATCTAACATGTAGGCCTGTGCCGAGGTCCACTTTTCACCCTGCCATTACGCGTGTTATCTTCAGTAGACAGCTGGTCACACGCAACAGATCACGCAAGTTGTTTCAATATGGGGCAAATTTTAAAGTGTTTTGTCTATTAAAATGGCAATAACATTGTACATCTCATGATATTCCCAATTGTGGAGGGGTGGGACAGGGAAAGGATCAACGACCAGATGAAAATCCAGTATCGTTCAGTGTTTGAAATGCCTTTTAACCGTAGATGAGGCATACTCATCAACGATTGTTACTCATGGTTGTTTTCCTAGCATGTTTTACTTGAAATGCGCACGAAAATTCTTAGATTTCGAACTTTGTACATAACAATTCAGAGTCACCCCCGTATCAGCACGAGAAACATTCGGTACGGTTGTCCTATTCACCATATGACGAGGGTGCCTCATCCGCCCCCACCCTATAGTTGTTATCAATTTACGTAAGACAGAATAATTTTTATGAAGAAAGCTTGGGATAGAAGATATTAGTTTGTATGATCTATGATGTTCTAACACACACTGGTTGAGGGAGATTTTCTCCCTTTTTGTTTTTGTTATGTATTTGTTTGTAAGATAAAGGCTGACTTATTAACAGGTAATGTTTGGCATTAATTAAAAAGAACTAAAGATAGTTATCAGAAATGCTCAATCCAAGGTTGAGATGAAGGGATTTTGGTTTTAATGCAGTAACATTTATGGATAGGATATCAGTAACATTGCAGATTACTGTATAATAAAAATTCCAGATCCGGAATTTGTAAAAAATTGTGATTTCTATATGAAGGACTCAATTTGAGTTCTAACTTTTGTACACAGTGAATATAGTATGATGGACAAGATTCTGTAAATTGCAAAACAACACGAGGTATTCAAACAATGAGTGGCGCCTCTCGGAAAATTCTCTGAGTAAACTGGAAGGACAGTGTCAACTTGAGTTTCCAGTAATCTATTTGGTTTGTAACTTTGCAAAATTTGATTATTGATTATGTAAAAAGATCATTTCTAGAAAGTTGTGCAAAAGTGGACGAATTTTTATGTTGTGAACCGATGATGGCATCAGATTAATGTAAAAACTTGCCGATTGTCGAAAAATACTAAAAAAACATGATTTTTGCCCAAAATTTTCAGGACAGCCATAACAAAAACAAATTAAATTTTCATGATTTCTTATGTTATTTTTTGAAGAAAGACAAATTTGTAGGGACGGTTTTTTCATTTTTACAATAAAGCTTATTTGGAAAAATATAGGGAAAATGTCAAAAAGAGTGATTGTTCCCTGCTTTTCCAAAAATTTGAGTATATATTGGAGGAATATCTTAGTTGAAACCGAAAATTTAAAATTGAGAAAAAAACGTCCCTAGAGAAAACCGATTGTTATTGTAGGAAAGTTAAACCTTACCTTTTACTCGGATTTTTGGAGTTATCTTGTCTGAAAATTTGCCAATTTTGCGAAAATTGAATTGAAAATCTGTTTGTAGTAAAAAAAGTGGACCTTTTCACGCCATTTCAAGCTGTCTCTTTCTCAAATAACTTGACCTTTTTAACGTAAAAATTGAGTATGTTGTGCAAGTGATTGAAATACATCTTTATGCACTATGAATCAAACCTCTTTGTCTCAAACTCCAAAAAATCAGAAGAAGAAATTAAATTTTCATCGGTCTAAATAGCGCTTTGTTTACATTTTCAAATATTATTTTAGTGCTTTTCCAAGATGCGTTCGCGCAAAGTACATTAAAAACCGCACGCTCAGTACCGCAGCAAAAATCCCCGCGCGAACCGATTGATAGCCTTGCCGCTGAAGGCGAGTAATGTGCTTAAATTCCCGCCGTATGACCATGTGTTGGGGACTTTAAATGGTCAAATAGATGTTTTAAAACGGCAAAAAAAAATTCAACTCAGGATTGTAT
>JAMKCH010068119.1:0-22121 GCA_023653785.1 Ophioderma brevispina
CACTTTTAATGGAGATAGTGTGAAAGTTCATCAAGTTCTGAGTAAAGGGGGGGGGGGGTGCCGGTAGGTGCGTGGTGCAACTGTGGATATTCTCCTTGAGAAGTTGTAAAAATGAAATTAAGATCAGAATAACCATTTACGTTCATATAAAGCAAAACATGGCAAACAAACAAAACGCGTTTGTTAATATTGTTGGCTAAACTTAAACTCGACGTATTTAAGTGAATAAAGGCAAATTGGGATGTGTTAGAGTGTTATGACGTCAAACAGTTGTATGATCGTAGGTATTTGATAGCAATAAAAAGAAGAGATCATAGCTAGAAATTTGTTCTAAATTACTACCATGGGTATTATTTTGTTGGAATAATACTCCTGATGGTAGACAAAAAATAAACTGAGGTGGTGATGACCTTAGTTACCAAGGGGGGGGGGGGGGGGGGGGGGGGTTACCCAGTAAACTTACCCGGTGCGCTTTAAATGCCAAAGCTTTCATAAAAGCTTCCAGGGGTAATTGTTTACATCCTTCTGGTCATTTATCGAAAAAAATGTGACGGTAGCCCTCTGACCGGGGTTAAGGTATGCCGCCAAGTCGAAGGCCAAGTGTAGGGGTGGTGGTGTTGTGCCCAAGATGAATTTATGTTACATTTTTGAAATTTTTCACAGTATGGCTCTTAAAAACTCTACGTTATTCAATTTTCAATTTGCCATCAATTACAACTGAAAACGCATGATGAAAATCCGATATATAGCCCTAACGTTTATTATGCCGCAAAATAGGATTTTTCTGTGGAAATTACAATTTTGCCAACTCGCGAACTTTGTGAACGTCATGGTGACGCTATACTAGGTATGTTGGTACTTTCGTGAAAAGCTTCCAGGTAATCATTTCTCTCGTCTTTCTGGTTATTTTAACGAAAAAATGCGAAGGCAGCACCTTAACCGGGGTTGGGGTATGCCGTCAATCAAAAGGTCGAAGGTAAGAGGGGGGTGGTGCCACCCAAAGATATCTTTTTGGTACATTTTATAAACATATTATGCACATTATGGCTCTAAAATCTATGTTTCTGTAAGAACTAGTCAATGTTATCATTTAGTGCTGAAAAACCCCGACATTGCTACCTCTATTAGCGTAATGATCGTAAAAATGGATTTTGTATATTTTCTGGGGAAAATGCCAATTTGGCGCGGCTCAGGGGATTTATGGCTTCATGTGACGCCACACTAGGTTTTTGGTAGCAATGGAAAAGAAGAGATCATAGCTATTTTTTTATGGTATTCAAAAATGCTCATAAGCATCGGCTGCCATTTATAACGAATTTCGAGGGGAACCACCCTGTGCCCTGCCTTTATAAAAATCATAGTCATTGAAAATCACCCATTTTAGAAAATGGCATTTAATTGGGGAATTTACATAGGGTAAATAATAGAGATCAGTTTTGGCTTTTACTCTGATGAAGTGGGTTAGGTTCAAAATGCTTGAAATTAAGATGGCAAGGTGCGTTAACAATTATTAAGGTAAAAAAATATTCGATGTTTTTTACCCCAAAGGCACCTTGATGACCGTCCTCATTTTTCGTCATATGCTGTATAAACATTATATTTTGGAATAAAAAACATTCATAGTCTGGAGGGCCAGGAACATCTAATGCATATAATAGTTAAAAAAGAGGCTTAAATGGCTTGCAGAGTATATTGTCAGAGAAAAAGCTACTTTTTTCATGCCCAAAAAAAATCGAAAAAATTGGAATCGCACGTTAACCTTGTCTGTTTTGTTACATGAGTCAAGGGGAAAGGTGGAAAATATATTTAAAACTGATTATTAAAAAACGAAACGATATAATTATTTGCGAATGAGGTGAAGACAAATAATCAATATGTTATCTGGGCTATTCGACTAAGCAATGAAACAATAAATTGAAAATACATATTTTCTCCAAAATTTGAGAACGTCATCAAAACTGGACGTATTGGGGTATGCACCCCATTCTTTTAAAAGGTACATCATTTTTTGGTTTTACAAAACCATTGTAGGAAACAACCATGGTCAATGTCGAGGATCCTGGGGCGGGGGGGGGAAAAATGCACACGGTAACGGGAGGAAAGCCACGGGGTTGGTAATAGGCAGCAAGCGGTATATATGGCTCTCGAGTTGAGTATTAAAATTTTTTTAACGAAACTCAAGCCAAGGTGTCATATGTGTCATTAAGATAAAAAACAATAAAACTTTGAAACATACACCCCAGTAATTCTAGTCACAGCATTTTAAAAAGTTAACCAAAAAACAGATTAAACTTGTTAAATTTAATCATTTGTTTTTTTTTAAACGGAATTTCTGATTTTTGCACATTTTTAAACATAAAAGGTGTGAGTTCTATAGTGACCAACAAAAGGTTTAAGTCCACTGCAGACAATCTGAGCTGTATTTTTTGCCGATTTTTTAAAACAGCTATTTGACATGTAAAGTCACACAAAAACCGCATGGTCTTGACGGCGGGAATTTAAGCAATTTCACGCCGTCAGGCGCAAGGCGCACCATCGCGTCGCGCGGTGGGAATTTTTGGATTGCAGTAAACTGCGTAATGAAAGCGTGTGCGTGTTTTAATGTATTTTGCGCGAAGCATATTGGAAAAAAAGAAAAACACATATTTGAAAATGTAAACAAAGCGCTACCTTTAGACCAGATGAATTTAAATTTCTTCTAATTTCCGGAGTTAGAGACAAAATATGTTGTGATTTCAATAGTGCATAAAGATGGATTTTCATCACTTGCACAACCATACTCAATTTCGAAGTTCACAGATAAGGTATTTGAGAAAGAGAAAGCTTGAATGGCGTGATAAGTGAAACGTAACTTTTTTACTCAAACCCGGGATTGGATTTTCGAAGTTCAATTTTCGCAAAATTTGGCAAATGTTCAGACAAGATAACTCCAAAAAATAACGACGTAAAAGGTAGGTTTAACTTCATACGATAGCACTCGGTTTCCTAGGGACGGTTTTCTAATTTTCATTAATTTTTTCGATTTCTCACTAAAGATATTCTCCATATCACTAAAATTTTGGAAAAGAAAGAATAGTAAAAATCACAATTTTGACATTTTTACTTATATTTCAAAAAGTAAAGCATCTATTTTAAAAAAATGAAAAAAAAAAAACGTCCCTAGACAAATTGTCTGTTCTAAAAAATAACATAAGAAATCATGAAAAGTATAATGTTTTTGGTTATGAGCTGTTTGAAAATTTGGGGCAAAATCGTGTTTTTTTGTATTTTTCTCAAAATACGGAAAAGTTTTACATTAATTTGATGCCATAATCGGGTTCATCGTCCATTTTCTTTCGAGAAATGTTACTTTTAATTACAATAATCAAATATTTGCAAGTTACAAACCCAAAATACATACCGGAAAACAATCAAGGTTTCCACACTGCCCTTAAACAGATCAGCCTCCTCAGGAAATAATCCCTGAAGAGGCCTAATATCTTAAAATAATGTTTTCAAATCTGGGGCGCTATAATATTTCCTACGAATAAGCGATAATCAACGCACTGCGGCGCCGAAATACCGGGCTATTGCGAAACGCCCAGGGTCTTTCGGCCGATGACCTTGCGTACGGCAGGGGGTATCTGCCGCGAAACGCCCGGTGTTTCGGCAATATTCATGCCGAAAATGCGGGCTACTCATTACCTGCCGAACGGCAGGGTTATCTGCCGAAACAAATTGGTTTATCCGGCCAGTAGTTAGGACAGCCGAGTCAAATTACAGCGTTGCGGTTTGTTGGATGTAATAAGTTCTTTGTCAATGGCTGTACGGACACAGGATCACACGAAATACGGGTTCAGGGGACTCAGCTCGTACGACAGGCTAGATTAGCTTTAACAACTAATAATTTTAGGGCCCCGGCATAGTTAACAGGAAGGGGACCGGAGAAATTGAAAGATGTGTTTGGAAAAAATTGCATAACCATCAATTAATTGTAAAGTTTAGGCTACCTAGGCCCCATACATAATGCAGGGACTCCTCCCACCCATCCCACAAACAAATTAGGAGCTACATCATATGATTACTGCTGATATGCAGATAGGTGCTTGGGTTTACGGGGATAATAAATTTAACACCCCCCCCCTCCATCAGGAAAAAAACAAAATAATCACTAACCCCTCTTGTGAAGAAAAAATCCAAATAGGTCAATCCCATTGTTGTAGGCCGACTCAGCGGACCCTATAACCAAACCCTAAACCTAATTCCTAAACCTAATATTAACCCTAGGTCCTATAGGCCATAAACCCAACCCAAACATAACCCGTGGTGCAAACGCCTAATAGCCCTCCTAAATCAATAAAGGGGACGTTTTACAATTGGGATCAATATGTTCTCAACTGCAGAAAACAATGATCCTATAACATGATTGATATAACGTATACATGTTCAGAACTCGGTACCCTTGGTAAAAGAAAGACCGGGATTCTTCGTGGGGTCTATGTGGGTGCTTATGGCGTTACAAGATCGTTCGACGTCTACTATTACATACATGATGTTCATAAATGCCAAAAAGCCTGATTTTTAATTGAGTTTCATTGTAGACTTGTCAATAATCACAGAAAAAATGCATAAACAAGTGCTTCTACAAATCAACAGCACGTTATTTCACTTCCCTTCTCCTCTGCCCGAATGCCCGGTTCTTCGGCAGTTAGAGAGGAGGGAACTTCGGGACACACGGGTATTTAGGCACCCGGGTGTGTTTCGGCAACAACAGCACTAAGTTAATAATGGTTCAAGGAAGAGCAACAACACAAGGAACACACCGACGAATGCTCGGGTTTTAACCTCGTTTTTTTTTTATTTATTTTTGCTAAAGTGGAGTATCGTATTTGGCCCTAACCCCGGCCCTAAACCTATATTTTAGGTAAGGTGGATCCGCATTGCATTAAATTACTAAAAAATGGAACGTGGGACAATTTTTGGATTTTTTTAAAATAGCTAATCGTTTTTTAAGTAAACGGTTTTGCATTTCACAATGGAGACCCTATTCTCTGTCCAGACGTACAAAATCAAAGTCTGTCTGGGGACATGCATCGGGTCTGTACTTACTAATGGTAAATAATAGTATGGTGTGTCCCGCTTAGCTGCTAGGATGAGTCTGAAGAAGAAATACCCATATGACCTGAAAAAAATTGTTATTGAGCTGATTTTTCACCAGACATGCAGAATAACATATTCAACAAAATATCCAAATCACATATGAATCCCCCTTTGTGGCAAATGTTATCCAAGATGGCAGCCAAAATAGCGGACATTGCATATATTCAGCTATATCTTGCTTCTCAAGTAGATGTGTTGATGATTTAAGTCTAAATCTAAATTATCAATGTTTTCCTTTATGTTGAAATTAAAAAGGCGCATTACATAGAATTTGATTTAACTTCAAGAACAAGGAAAAAGAGGGATAAAGAAACAAAACAAAATATAAAACTATCTAAATAAATATACATATGTGACTAATAAAATAACAAGAAATAATTATAAATGAATAAATCTAAATAAGTGAATAAATATAATATATGTAAAGAAAAAAGCTCAATTTTGTAAAAGGACGGTACAAAAGACGGCGGAACTGAAATTTGTACTATGAAGTCTCTTGAGGTGTTTTCACACCCAATGGTTATTTCTCAAATTTCTGGGATAATCTTTTATATAGTTCTTTTGCAGACTTCCAGTGCCATTTCTGGCTACTGTTATAAAAATAGAAACTACATTGGCCTATTGTTTCTTTGCCCATTGTAGTTGGGGAGCAAACTGGAAGTCCCGGTGCATTTTGGGGTGAATGATGAAAGCAAACGATCTGTCTAGATATCAACAGGGGGTCTAAAAGAAAATGAAATCCATGTTGCCAAAAATGTAGTCAGGTCGGAGGGTGGTTTCTGGCCCTTTCTTTTTCAAAATTGGCCGCCAAACGCTGAAATATGACCTACCTGTGTGATAAACTAAGGAGGGAGTTCCTTTAATTTGATTGGGGGTTTGGGTTGTTGTTGTTAAAAGAAAACAACCTGTCTAGATATTTTCAGGGGGTTAAGAACATGAAAAAACATGTTTGTCAAAAACTGTAGTCTGTTGGGGTGGTTTTATATGGCATTTTTCAAAATGGCCGCCAAAAGTATGAAATATGAACCTACAATACGCAAATAAAAGAGCGTCGTGTAGAATTGTGATTAAAGCAGGACCACCTGATATCATCTTCAGGGGCCATAAAAAAAGGAAAAAAGGTTGCCGTTAATCTAGTCAAGTAGGAGGGTGGCTTAGGCCCTTTTCAATTAATGGCTGCTAAACGTATGAAACTATGACAAATATAAATAAAAGGTGTCCATCATGTTGATTACATGGAAACGGTTAAACCACGAATAGATTCTTCAGGGTAGTCGAAGAATAGAAAAAAATTTTGAAAACAACTAATGCAGACAGGGTGGTTTATGGTCTTTTATTGCAAAATGACCGCCAAAAGTATGAATTATGATTTAAAATATGGGAAATAATAAGGGCATTCATGTAATTGGTGGTTAAAGCAAACCACCTGAATATACCGTATACTTCAGGGGTCTAAATAATAATCAAATTACTTCCTGTAGGCGGGTGTTATTTTAGGGCCCTTTTCAAAAGGGGCCGTCAAAATATCAAATATGACTAAAAATAAAAATAACGCACCCCCCCCAAACCCCCCCCCCCCCCCTTCATATGAATTTGTGATGAAACTTGGTTTTGGTTCTGGTGCAATATTTCCTTTACAGCAATGATCTTGCTAAAAAGGACAGTGACTGGTGCAGACATGACTCAACAGCCGTAGACGCAACTTAGGGTGCCGTCCAAAAATCCAAAATAACAAAACGGTGCACTATAACAGAGAACTTGAATAAAGTAGAGGGACATAGGCAGCTGAGGGGAAGAAGTTCCTTGATGGCTGGGATGGCATGTGTGAAAATGTTCACAGTGGATTGATGTGTAGCAAGCGGCTTGGCAAGCGATTCCAAATGGTTAAGACTCTTGGATTAAAAAAGCAAACTGTAAACATCAACAGGACGGGATGGTTTTTGTCATGTATTTAAGTGGGTGATCAGTCCCTTGGCGAATATACGATGCTCTTTGAATGCAGGGTGTGGTGAAATGTGAACGAGTCCATTAATGAATCTATAAAAAACATAGTGGCTTGGTTGATTAGGCGAGTGTATGTAGAGGGTCCATGGGATTCGTTAATGAATGGCGATACATGGGTCCACCGTCTATAATCTGCATAAACAAAACGTGCAGCACTCATCTGAATTTGTTCCAGACGATTGATTTCAGTTTGTGTTCGGGTTCCAGACTTCACTTGCGTATTCAAGTTGGGGACGAACAAGCGAGGTGTACGCTTGTGCTTTGACGGCATGGGTGCAAGGGGGTGCTTAGGGTTATACGTAAACAAACCAAGGTCCGACTGGCTTCCTTTATTACTTAGTACAATGATCATTCCACCTAAGATCGTGTGATATAGTAACACCTAGGTAGTCTGGCTTTTGACTCTGTTTAGATCTTCCCCATCAGAGATAGTGAATAAACTTGTGGGTTGAGTTGGCGTGTGATTGTTGAAAACAGCGCATTTTTTCACATTAAAGTTCATCAGCCACATCTTAGACCACGAAGACAGTGTATCCAGGTCTTTGGAGTATCCTTTTGATCTTCGCTCTTGATTATCCTTATACACGATGCATCATCTGCAAACAATTTGATCTTGGATTGGTGTATGTCTTGGCTTCATTATGTAGAGCAGAAATAGTAACGTCCCAGGACCGAGCCCTGTGGACGCCAGAAGTTACATTTACCAGGAAGAATGTGTCCCATTAACCAGATACAGATTGGGTACCGGTCTTGCAGAAAACTATTATCCATTTCAGTGTGTGTCCTCTTAAACCATAATAATCTAATTTAGTTGAGAGAGTTGAGTGATTACCTGTACAAAGCGTTTGCTAAAGTTAACATATTACATCGTTTGACCTTGTTTTCAAAGTGTTTCAACCCCTCATGGATTAGAGTTGATAAGTTGGGTAACTGTCGATAGATGTTCCCTGAAACCATGCTGATCATTTATGAGGATATTATGGTTATTCAAATGCTTGCCCATTATGACGCTCAGTACGATGGGTTCCTGATTTTAAGTTGTTATGCATTGTTAGCGAAATTGGCCTGTATGGAGGGTTCAGCTTTGGAGCCACTTTTATAAATTCCTGACACTTAAGTTGGCTTCCACTGTCTGGGGACACAACTGCTTAAAGGATGTTGAAACGCAGAAAACACAAGGGGGGACAGTTCGCTTTGAGAACCACTTTTAACAGACGTGCTTGGGTGACATTTAGTCAGGTCCGCAGCTTTGTAGGTTCGTTTTCGAGTGTGTAACCACACCTGTCACTCCAATCAATAAAATGCGAATATGGAGACATAGGGAGATCCCCTTTTGTCAATGACACTGCTCCCAGAGTGTCCGTAAACAATGACTTTGGAAAATGCTTGTTTAGAGCGTTGCTTTATCTAATCTGTTACTACAGACTCTGTCCTTTGTCTTCAGGGTGGGAAATCCCGAGGTTCTCGGTCCTTTTCATTTATATACGACCAGAAAGACTTAGGGGTCTAGACAAGCTATTACCATGATTTCATGAATTAATTTTTGGTGAGTTTAACAATTTTGGACATATTCGGTCTCCTGTACGATTTCCAATCAGAGTATTTGTTAGTTTTACGAGCTAACGGAAAGAGTTTATCTTCTTCCTCATTTTCTTTGAACATCTACTGAAATTCAAGCAGATTTATTTGCCTTGGAGGCTTAGTTGGTACAGCTTTTACATTTAAAGTAGTGAATCTCTGATTATTCCCCAGTTTGGAGTCCACAGATCTGCTGTCAGGATTTGAGGACAAGAATCTCAACGAAGTCAGCCCCACTAGATTGAGAATGACAGTTCACTTTTTCAAATTGAAAATTCTTCTTTGCGGCTCCCCTCTGAACAGTGGTTTTGGTTTAGGAGTCGAAGACACCGATACACTGGTCTGAGATCCAGTACAGACTCAACATTTTGAATTGATATTGGGGTTTGTGTGGGTCAGGAGTAAATTCCAAAAATAAGTCGCTATTAGATATTGGCCTGGTAATTTCTTTCACAAGTTGGAGAGTGATTTTCCAATAAAAGAAATCAGACAAATTACATGCAGGGCCTTTTTATCACTGCATGGTTTGATTGAACAATCAGTTGGCCCAATTTCTATCAGGGGATTGAATCGCCACCGAACGATATGTTTGGTGTGTGGCCCGTGATGCTTAGCTAAACGGTCAGTGATGGAGGAGATAATTATTCTCCAAAGGTGGAAACTTTTTATTTTCTGGTGTCTATAGAACTAGCCAGCAGTAAATGGTTTGAATTACTGAACTGAATACGCCCCAGATAATTTCACTACACCATCGAGTCGGGTTCATCAGATGACAATCAAGATCTTTGTAGCAACAAACCCAACCCACCGCCAGTGCGATTCTATCCCTTACGACTATACACTGAGTTTCTGGGAAAACAGAGTATGTTGCAAAAGAACTATCAATTTTAGATTCGCCAGCCCATACAATCTCAGGGTGGTGGTGGTCTATGATGGCTCTAAAAGCTGAGTTTCCCAACACTCTTAATGCCATTACAGTTGTAATTATCATACCATGAAGGTTATGCTTACGGTTTTTGATGAAGGTAACGAAAATGCTTTGTTTGCTAACACCCGAGCCGAGTGGGTTTTACAGGGGTTAGATGTGGGGAAAAAATTCACTTTGTGGTGGTCCTCAAATAATACTCTCATGAAAAAGTTCATGGCTCGTATATGAGTTCCATCCTTCAAGTATCATTAACTTCCAGTTGCGGGAAAAGGTGAAGTAATGAGAAGTATTTGAAGTGGGTGATTGATCTAGTACAAAAAACTGGAATCCAAAAGTCACAAATCGCATCCAAAACAAACCCAAGAAAAAATTTGTCACAGGTTTGACAGCTGAGTACTCGGGGTCTTGTTTCCCAACAGCTGATGTGGAATCCACAAATTGACATGGTGTACAAATCAATGGCTCTTATCGTAATCATCAATGCATCTTTGCCTAGGCACAATTTGGGGGAGCATTTCATGGTGTTTAATGCAGCTTCATTTGGCTGGGTTAAGTTCAATTTGCCCACTTAACAGTAATACCAGATATAGATGGAATTATGGGCTTTACAAGTTTTAGAATTGTGGAACATACAAAGCTTTTTGTCTTGTCAAGATGAAATGGTAGAAACTCCAAACCACCCTCATAGGTTAGCAACAAACATGAGAGTGCACTAGAGATCCAATTGATTGTGTTAATTGGAGGGAGCTAGCATATCAGTAATCAGATCATAACTCACGTACACTAACACCGTCCTACCTTTGTGGTGTCAATATGAGTGGTCAGAGACATAGTCCGAACAGTTTCACCAAACGGTACCTATGCATGGCTGACGTAGTCAGATTAGTACACCATCATACTTTTTGCAGTCATAGATAGAACGCATGCCACAGAATAGGAAACCGAGATGTTTTGCTCATATGAAGCTGTTAGGTTGTGTGTGTCCCATAATTAAAACTTGTACATACCGTAACCCAATGTGTGAGTTCATAAGGGGAGTGTCAGATTTGTTACCAGAAACAGAATTTTCGGTTACCAAATCCAGCTTAACACGCCAAATTACGATATCTAGATCTTATCAGGGATCTCAAAGAAATGGAAAACATTTCTCAAAAATGTTGGGCATGTCGGAGGGACAGTTGTTGGTGGTACCTATTTAAATGGCCTCTAAACTATGCTTCTAAGGTGTTTGCGGCGCAGAGAAACTTATCCGATGAAATTCGCTTAAAATTAACCTAATGTTACTTTAAAGTGATGTAGATAACAAATCTTGAAAAAAATTAGGAGGGTACGGTACTCAATTTTGAGATTACGAATGGTTGTTAAAAAGGCATGGTTTTCGCCCCACAAAGTTTACTACAGTAGTCTATGATTGAAAATTACACAAATTTGCAAACATTTTTTTTTTTTTTTTTTTAATTTCTGATTTTTTATTTTCATTATGTCCGGGTTTTTGGGTCGTGTTGAGTTTTGTTTTTTTTGATTTTTTCTCTCTTTATTGAACTACTCATGTTTGGGTTTCTTTTTTTTATTTCGAATAATGTATGAAAAATAGGGGGTGCGGGTTTACAGTTTCACAAAATGACAAGATCTGTCAAAAATACGTCTATTTTGCACAGGGCGTTGTCAAATCCGAGACGCATATGACCGTTGGTGCGGACCATCGCGTTGATAAAGAGCGATCAAACGCTAGTTAGTTTTCGCTTAACGGCAGACGTTTCTCTTGTGGCCATAACAAATATAAATCCGTTTACTTTCGGCGCACCTCTGTCCACCCAGCTCTAAGTCTTCTGTAAACACATTTTTCGACCGACAGCACCCCCCACCCAACCCCAAAACAGTGTCAAGACTTATAAGGGCTTTACCATATGTAAAAGTGACGAAAGCTTATTGAAAGCATGCCGGGGGGGGGGGGGGGAGGCTTTTCTGTTTGTTCCCACTGAGTTTTTAATTTATTGGTCGTATTATAAATTGTCGTGGTTTAGCGACACCGGATCAGGGAATGTGCTAAAGCTAAAAGATGCACTCCCCCCTGAGTATGCACTATTAATCAACTTTATCTCCTTCACCTTCCCCCCTCCCCACCCCCCCTTTTACTTTTCATTTATAGTTCTATGATTGTGTTATTATGTCAAAATCTCCCGAAAAAATAAAATGGTAGGGATCGGCGCACAGGGCGGTGAAGGTTTGATGAACTGAGAAGTGAAGTCTATGATAGCAAACGTAAAATTGACCTTACTTCTAGTCCTTTTCAGTAAAATTACAACCAGGGGTCAACTGGGTTCCTAATTTCAGCTAACGATATAAAATGTGGGTTAGAATTTATGCACAATTGGTCATGAAAGGGGCACTGCAGATTCCATGGGCGGGAGGGTCTACTAATCGTCGTAAAACAGTCCCGAAAAAATAGGCACGAACTGCATGGCCTGGGGTTTCCCGTGCCAAACACATTTACACCCGACTCCCCACCACTTCAAGATCTATGTACCCTAATAAACCAACCACATCTCGTGGGGTTCTTTGAGAACCAAAAAACGGATCGTGACCAAGAAAATGGTTCTTTGTAGAATCTAACTCTAGAACTTTAAAGGTAACGTTAATAAATGCACCATTTTTTTCTGTGAGTTTTTGTTAGATAGCCCTATATTTTTCACATCCTCCCACCCCTATCTATTTAATTAGTATAGGCCATCTTGATATTTCTACGATGCGTCGGACTCACGGGTCGCCTGTTGGAAGCCGTTCTCTTCAGTTGTTTGCAGTTAGCGACTGCTTCAGGTCATTTGACTTTTGACATTAGCGATTTTTTCTCTTTAAGAAATTTAAAAAACTAAAAAATTAAAAAAAATTTTTTATTAAGCTGAAGAGAAAGGGCATGGTCAAGTCGTCTTTTGCGCTTCAGACACATCGCATTGTACTGCGTGAACAAATGAGTTCTCAGCGAAATCTTGCTGTGGCGCCATACGCAGCTTCAAGCAAGAGCAGGGTGAATGAGGTGAAATGTTGAACTACGAATGCGCGTAGTACTGAGCTTAAGTTCTCTGCGACGCAAAACACTTAACTGGCTTTTAATGTATTCGGCACGGCGCAGGCGACAAAATACGGGATTCTCAGGATTATTATGGTACCGTTGCGTCTAAAAAAACCATGGGTTTTTAGGGGGGCATTGCCGGTCCAAAATAATGATTGTAAACAAAAGTGGACACTTTGGAAGGTTCCCGGAAGGTTGGTAGGTGGGGTGGGGGGTATTGTAGTAGATTAGAACATGCCCAAATGTTCTACCCCCCTGCTGGGAACACAAAGCTGGTCAGTTTTTAAATCTAAATGACAAATAAAAAATTTGGACATAATAAGCAGTAAGCAGTTACCCCAACTTTACCGTCTGGGAAACTCACAATTGGCCCAACTTGAAGCAGATGTGTCTTACACCCCCAAGGTTTTTGATGGTTCCTGGTGTTTCGGCTCCTTTGTGTTTTCATGGTTGATTAGCATTGCCTGGAACCCCAAATTGACATTTCTGTTCAAAATGGTCAAAAAGAATTTTAACATCATGGAAGACTTTGGAAGTTTCTGGAAGGTTTTTGATTGTTCCCGGGTGTTTTGCTGCTTGTGTTTCCAAAAGTGGATGAGCATTGCATGGAACCCAAATTGCAATTGTCTGTCCAAAGGTCAAAATAAGGGGTCAAAATAATTGATTTTTTTATTTAAACCAAAAGTGGATAACATTGGAGGTTTCCGGAAGGTTTTTTGTGGGTTCCCGAAGTTTGGCCGCTTTGTGGTTCAAAGGGTGATGACCTTAAAGATTAACAAGTGGATAAGGTCTTGTGCACTCCGTGATTATAAGGGGTCATTACCACGAAAACCATCCCAATTCAAATGGCGGCCAAAAACCGATTCTGTGCAAAGCGCACCCAATTCCCCGCCGAAAAAAACCGAAAAAATCACTTTCCGAGGATTTTTCATAAAATTTGGTATAGAGGAATATAAATAACCATTTCCCCTTGCTAAATAAAAAAATTTAAATACAGTTACTCCAGTACGATTTGATAATATAATCATAGCAGAGATCTGTAGCGCCTTATGCTATTGGCCTCTACGCGCTTTCACAAATGGCCACAGTGATCAGCGGCCACCCAATCAACCATAACCAACCATTTAGACTCATTTCAAGGGATGCAGCAATCGTGACAGCGCTTTTCCCTTATCAGCAAATACTCGTCGATGACTCATCGCAGCCCACCCACTTTCCCAAATATCGCATGGGTAATCGGGACAATCAAGCGGTTAATTTCTTGTCCAGTAAATTACAAGATAGCTGATTCTCACAGGGCTCGAACGTATGCCTATACGCATGGATGACAAACACCTGGTCGAGCGCTTACCTGATTTAGCTATCTTGATGCCGATTTGAATTCAATGTTGCTGTATGATTGCGTATCCTACTGCCCTGATAATATCAGATTTCTGCCGCATGACTAGTTTACGCAGGTATGAACGTATAGCCAGCACTTTCTTGATTGAATACTTTTCGCGATTTATTTTAGTATCACTGGGGATAATATGCTATCTGATACATCGCTTTTTACAAATCACAATCAAAGGTAACGATTAGATGTAATCAAATCAGTGCTAATACGATAGACATAATCTCATGGGATATCAAAATTTTGGAATTTCAGAAGATCGAAACGACCCGGGCAATGAGAACACTGTAGTCAAGCTTCAGCCTCGAGTCTTCAACCTGAAACTACAACAGTGTGTTATCTATAAACTGAGTGAAGATTAGAGTTTTGTTTTGATTGGAATTGTCCATACTTGTGGTATGTTCAAGAAAGTATATTAAATATGGGTTTTGTTCAAATAAAATGTGAGCCTTCATTCTTCACACCAAATTAAAATACTCGGCTTAATGTATTCGTGTTCCGGCGCGGGCGCAGGCGCAGGCATACAGATCGGATTCTTCTCAGGTTTATATGGTAGGCCGTTGCGTCTAAAAATCATGTGTTTTCTGTGTTGCATTGCCTGAAACCCACCAAATCGGCATAATCCATTCCGTCGCATTCTCCCAAATTACGTTTGGAATCCCCAATGCTCAAATTGAGCAATCGTGCCCCCCCCCCCACGGAATGTTTTTTATTTTCCATGTGTTTTTTCTCTCCTTGTTTTTCAATGGCTGATGAACCAAATTGGCCATTTCCTGGTCCAGAATGTCAGAAAACAAAATGGACCTTGGAAGTTCCTGGAAGGTTTTGATGGTGGTTCCCTGTGTTTTGGGCCCTTTTGTGTTTAAAACTTTGATGAGCATCCACTTTGGAAGTCTCCCGGAAGGTTTTTTGGATGGTCGCCGGTGGTTTTGGCCTATTTCTATGGTTGATGACCATAAAGGTTAATTGTATAAGGTCTTGTGCACTCCCGTTTGTGTATAAGGCCCCCGAAAAAAACAACTTTGCCGTGAATTTTTTAACCAAAACTCTGGTCATTGATGGGGTCCTCAACCCGACCACATAACCGAAAAACATTAAATCGGTTGTACCGATCTCAAATGCCAGTCAAAAACCGACTTTTTCAGCGCGCTCCCATTCCCCCCCTCCGAAAATGAACAACCACTTTCCCGAAGACTTTTTCCTAAATTTGGCTCATAATAGGAAATATAAGCTACATTTAATTGCTGAAATTAAATTAAAAGTTATCCGTAACGATTTAGGGCAAAACACATTTTTGAATAGCGCGCCACCAAAATGCTTAATTATGCTAATTAGCATAATACCCCATGGCCGATTTGATTTTTTTTTCCTCCAAACATCCGCAACACTGTATATTTAGGCAATTACATAAAATTTTGGGCAAAATAGCCGGCAAAAATGGCGTACGAAACAACATGTTGGGGTCCACGTGACCCCCCCCCCTTATCCCTTATAACCTTATACCACAGTCTCATGTGCCCCTTGGGCCCTGGTCCATGGTCCCCCCTGCCCCTTCGCCCCCTGGGTCCCCTGGGGCCCCTGCTCATGGGGCCCCTTGCCCCTTGGCCCTTCCCCCTGTGCCTCCCTGATCTCCCCGGGCTCTCTGGGCCCCCTGCCCCTGGCTCCTCCTGCCCCTTGGGCCCCTTTCCCCGCCCCCTTTCTCCCGCTCCTCCCCTCCCCCCCCTTCCCTTCCCCTTCCTCTTTCCTTCCCGTTGTCCTTCCCCCTTCCCTCTTGCCCCTTCCCCGATTCCCTTCCCTTCTCTTCTTATTTTTTATTTTTCATAAAATAAGTGAATTTGGATTTATTCGTCTTCATTCATGCATTCATTTTTTCTATATTTAAACCAATACACATTTAATCTTATGTTACAATATTTACTGATGTATTTATTTATAATTTCAACATTTTACCAGTTGTTTGTCATTTTTTTCAAAATTTTCCTTATTTTTTCATTGATGATCTTGTTTTGAATATAACAAAATTCTTTTGTTTAAAATTTTTGATTTTCTCTATTTTTCCCTTTTTTGAGTATAAATTTCAATTTAACGTACAAGTGCCAAGTACGTACAAGTATGGGAGGTCATTGAAACGTATAGGTAAGTCCTCTCAGCAGTACCAATTTAGATATGTTTTTCGCAGTCATGTGACATATAGTACGCCGTGGGAAAATTGCCCCTCATAGTTCCCTCATTAGAGCCCCCAGGGATCAAGTGAGAATCCGAATACATTAATCCTTTTATGGTAGGCCGTTCTGACTAAAAACCATGTTTTTGCTATTAGAGATGAAGCGCCATAGGAGCTTTTAGGCTTTATTGGTGTTTTTTAACCTATGCACCTCCACCTTGTCATCCACACCACACCGGAAGTTCCTTTTTTTTATGGGTGGCGGGGATGGCTTGGGGTCCGTATAAAGGTTTTTGGAGTAGTTTGAATCATTTCGTTGGGAATCACACCAAAACTGGGTCCATAGTTTTGGGGAAAAAAAAAAAAAAATTTTTTACCGAGTCTCTCACTATCAGCTAGAAAAGTTTCGGGAAGGATCTAAATGTCCCCTCCCCACCCCCCCCCCCCCTCAGAACCGAAGTTTGATCAATTCCGGGTCTTTTTGAAGGCTCCTGCATTTTTCCTGGGTTTGGTGCCCAGGAGGCCCTGTTTGGCTTCGGGAAGGTGGGGACCTCTTCCTACTCACGTACTCGGCGACCCCCCTCTCATAGATGGTCTCAGTTCCGTGGGGGGTGGGGGGGGTCCTCGGGATTTGAGAGTTTCTCTTTCAGCTGATAACCACCTGCTTTTTGAAATCTTTTTTGCTTTTTTTAAGTTTTTTATTTTTCTTATATTTTCAGCCATTTTTTTAAGATTTTTACTCTGATTTGACGCCACTGATTTTTCCTTTTTTCTTTTGTCTGTTACGATGTCTCTCGCACGCCATGATAGAAATTACTTCCAAATGTACGATAGCGCAAATACACAAAAAACAGTACACAACTGTGAAAAACACCAAAATAATAGCAACATTGCATTTCATTTTTTTTTTCCAACTTCTGTTAGGGAGCACTCCGAATCCCACTCTCAGACACAATCCGTACCCACCCAGAATCCAGTCTAAGGAAATTTCTAGGGTAAGTTGGTTGATTTATTCCGCAAATAGTAGCAAAAACCAAATAACTGTTACTCCAAATGGCAAACCTCCTGGTTTCAATTTAGTAGTTTCCCCAACTGAAGGACCGTACGCAGGATTTTTTTTTAATAAAATTTTGGGGGGGGCTTTTCGAAAAGAGTGGTCTTTTCTTTTCTTAAAAATCATCATTTTGACCATTTTGAAGCACAATAGTTTGAATCGAGGCCAGGCACTGCTCATCAACCATTGAATCACACAAACACAGAGCCAAAACCCGGGAACCATCCAAAACCTTCCGGTAAACTTCCAAGTGTCCACTTTGTTGGGGGGGGGGGGACCGATCAGCTCAATTTGGGCATAACGGGATTTCCCAACGGTATTTGGTGGGACTGCTACGTGCACCTTCTATGGCAGTCTCGGTTCTAGTGACATTACAAAATCGCTCTCAACCTTCGTTCAAAGATCTGATAATTCATGATAATTGAAGAAATATGACATCAAATCGTCGAGCTTTGGTGGATAACCTCGTTGCAAACAGTTGCAATTCCAATAACGTCAGTTAGATTTAAATATTCTTGACCAGGCTAGCCTTTAGTCAAAAGCCCTGTGTGGTGAAAAACCGTTTGATATAGCGTAAGGCAGTGGCGTAACGGGCCTACCCACTCTGAGGGGAAATTTTCCCCAGTGTTGGAATTTTTCCCTCTCAGGGCAAAGGCCAATTTTTTCCCGGTCCAGAGGGCTAAAAAAAACGGGTGATTTTAGCATGATTTTTTTCCAATTTTTGTCCCGGCCAAATCTCAGGGGGCAACCTGCCCCCCCCGCCTGTGACGACGTCCCCTGCGTAAGGCGCCCGCCTAACGTTTTAGGTCTTTGAATAGTACTAGCGCTCGGGTTACGCCTGAATTTGATGTAATCTGTTGCTGTACTGGTTGCATGTCCTATACCCCACCCCAACCTTCCCGGGGACCTTCCAAATTGTCCACTTTTGTTTACACATCATATTTTGACCAATTGGAACAGAAAATGGCCGTTTGGTTTCAGGCAATGCCCATAAAAACAATGGTTTTTTTAGACGCAACGGCCTACCATATAATCCTTAGAATCCCTCATTTGTATGCCTGCGGCTGCGCCGATACATTAAGTAAAGCCAAATACTCTGGTCAAGTTGTGGTGATAAGTTTACTTATCCACTATTAACGTACAGATTTTTACTGCAGCTGCTGAAATAACCTACAGAGACGACGCATGCTATCGTGGTTCAGAACAACGAAAAGCCCGACGTTATCACAAAATGTTTTCAATTACAAGTATATCAGGTTAATTAAACAAAGTCAGGCCTTGCATGCCCTGTCTCTGCGAAAAACTAGGTTCCGAACCGGCAACCTCCGTACTCATGACACGCTTACCAGTTAAACTTCAGTCAGGTTTGGCTAGAGGAGCGAATATGTTTTCGCTCTAAAAGTGATGTGCACCTCCTTGCGAGTAATCGGAGGTTCCGGTTCGAATCCTGCCAAACGCACATGGGTTATTTTTCGCAACTTGTGTGGGCTGGCCTCCTTTAGGGGAAAATGTAAGTGGTTTCAAATTTCATGAGTACACTCTTGTAAAAACTTGTCGCCTTAGATGGATTAGCAGGGATAATGCGAGAGAATCGACAAAAGTGGAAATCACATATAAATCAGGGATCATTGTGTACAATTCCATATAATGAGCTTTAAAAGTATTTGAGGAAATTGCGTCAGCAACCGTCGCCCCCAATAACGTACAGCGACTGGTCTCAATCTGCACTAAACAGCTGATTGTGGATTAAATAACCGGTAAAGAATAACAAAGATCATAATGTTTGTGTTTGAGGTCAAAACTGTATTGATCATGGTTCACATATCACGCTGAAAATCTGTGATTTCACCGGGAAAGACTTTTTTTATCTCAGTCTGATTTTGATACGCACGTATAGAAATTACAGAATCAGATAAAAAGTCTGCCCTTGTCTTTAATACACGGATTGTCAAGCCAACCACTTGCAGGTTATGTTCGCCATATCCATGCTAGTACACACTCCGTAACACCAAGAATCCAGTCTATAGAAATTTTATAGGGTAAGATGGTTGATTTATTCCGAATAATAGTAGCAAAATACACAAATAAAAATGTTACTCCAAATGGCAAAATCCGGGTTTCAATTTTAATTTCCCCAACTGAAGGGCCGTACGGAGGATTTTTTTTTGGGGGGGGGGGGCTTTCGAAAAGAGTGGTCTTTTCTTTAAAAATCATCATTTTGACCATTTTGAAGCAAAATAGTTGAATCGAGGGCCAGGCAATGCTCATCAACCATTGGAACACAAAACAGACCAAAACACCGGGAACCATCCAAAAACCTTCCAAAGTGTCCACTTTTGTTGGGGGGGGGGACGATCTGCTCAATTTGGGCATTACGGATTTCCAAACGGTAATTTGGGGAACTGCTACGTGCATTTATTATGGCAGTCTCTGTCATAGTGACATTACAAAATCGGCTCTTAAACCTTCGTTCAAAAGATCTGAGTAATATCATGATAATTGAAGAAAAAAATATTGACATCAAAATCCGTCGAGGTTGGTGGAATAACCTCGCTGCAAAACAGTGCAATTTCCAATAACGGTCAGTTAGATTTAAATATTCTTGACCAGGCCTAGCCTTTAGTCAAGCCTGTGTGTGACCGTTTGATATACGTAAGAGCAGTGGCGTAACGGGCCTACCCACTCTGAGGGGGCAAATTTTCCCAGTTTTGGGAAATTTTCCCTCTCAGGGGGGTCAAAAGGCCAATTTTTCCCGGTCTGAGGGCTAAAAAACGGCTGATTTAGCATGATTTTTTCAATTTTTTTCCCGGCCAAAGTCGTCGGGGGGGGGGGGGGGATTTTTTTTTTTTTTTTTTTTCCCCCCCCCCCCCCCCCCCCCCCGCCTGTTACGCCACTGCGTAAGAGCGCCCTCCTAACGTTACGTCTTTGAATAGGACTAGCACTCGGGTTACGCCTGAAGTTGATGTAGATCTGTTGCTGTTACTAGGTTGGCATGTCCTACCCCACCCCAACCTTCCGGGAACCTTCCAAAGTGTCCACTTTTGTTTACAAATCATTATTTTGACCAATTTGGACAGAAATGGCCGATTTGGGTTTCAGGCAATGCTCCATAAAAACATGGTTTTTAGACGCAACGGCCTACCATATAATCCTGAGAATCCCGCATTTGTATGCCTGCGCCTGCGCCCGCGCCGAATACATTAAGCCAAATACTCTGGTCAAAGTTGTGGATGATAAGTTTACTTATACTAAATATTAACTAAAGATTATTTACTTGCAGCTGCTGAAATAACTACAGAGACGACGCATGCTATCGTAGGTTCAGAAACAACGAAAAGCCAGACGTTATCACAAAATGTTCAGATTACAAGTATATCAGGTATATTAAAAAAAGTCAGGCCGTGCATGCCCTGTGCTCTGCAAAAATAGGGTTCGAACCGGCAACCTCCGTACTCATGACACTCTTACCAGTTAAACTAACAAGTCAGGTTTGCTAGTGGAGCGATAGATAATGTTTTCCTCTAAAAAGTGATGTGCACCTCCTTGCTAGTAATACGGAGGTTGCCGGTTCGAATCCTGCCAAACGCACATGGGTTGTTTCGACACTTGTGTGGGCTGGCCATCTTTAGGGGAAAAATGTAAGTGGTTTCAAATTTCAGAGGACACTAATGTAAAAACTTGCGCCTTAAATAGGTGCCAAACTAACTTTAGTAATAAATAGAATATTCGGTGAGAATTTACTTCAGTCCAGGGGCGGCGTAAACTTAGGTGTTTTAACCAATTATGAGTTCATCTTGTAATGTTTCGCCCCTCCTATGATTTAAAGACACTATCAGTGATTTGAAAAATATTTGAAATTTGCAGGAATAGCTTCAAAGTGAAGGATAAGTCTGTAGAATTCTCATAAGTTACCTTTTACAGCTGTAGAATTAACAGAAAAGGAAGAACACGGCAGTGTTCCAAGATAAGATTCTCCATTCAATTACGTGTTGTAGTAAGTGTCCGTTCGGACAGTAATGACTAAAATCTCTGATTCTGTCCTTATTAGGTTGCTTCTGGTCTTATAATTTGCAGGGTATGTTAGGATACCTGTACTTGTTACGTACATGCAAAAATCTGATTTTTGATGATTTTTTCGATTTGCTGATTTAGCAAATCACTGATAGTGTCTTTAACCCTGGCGCCACCCCTGCTTCAGTCAATTTGCATTTATTTCAAACCCACTGGACGAGACAATAACAGCTCGGTAAGTTAGCAGCATATTAGAAATCATACATTTGTCACGAATAAGGTGTTGACATGGGGTGAATTATACTCAAACGGAGAGCACTCGCTTCATATAGCTGTAGAACTAACTTTTAATCACGTCTTCTTCTATCAATCCTCACAAGACCAACCCCAGATTTAGACTTAATGAAAATGACGTAAGCACGACCTGATCCCGTTGGAAGGGAGAGGGCGCTCGACCTCTTAAATAACCGAGCCAGAGGGCTACCGTCACATCAACCCCTCGCCCTCCAAGCGAGATCCACTCGAGCTCAAATCACTGTATTAAACATAAGCATTTACAATTTAAACCCTGCTTTTAATTTAAAAAAAAAAATATCTCCTGGATGACTGCACTCCAACTGGTGAAGGCAAGAATGAAGTCAGTCCAGTTGACCAAAACATGAAATCTGGGCAACCAATGAAGGCAAACCAGTGTCAGGTTTACAAATTGGGTGAAAATCACAAACGTTTAATTTTAAAACTTCACACTACCTAAATTTGGAGGAAAAAAAGCCAAAACTG
>JAMKCH010068120.1:0-14460 GCA_023653785.1 Ophioderma brevispina
GATTTCAATTTCCTTTTCTATGGTAGGCTGTTTCTGATATGGCAAAAAAAATTGCCTTGGTGCCCCTGTATATTGCCTTAATGCCCTGTCAATTTAATGGCCACCTAAGGCAAAACTGCCTTGCCCTTCTTAATTCTTATTTTGGAGCCTGCCAGGTCTAAAGTTAGACTTCAGAATACCAGCCAAGATGTTTCATGTTACTCTAGACAATCAGACCTTTTCTATTGAATCACCTGCACTTTACCGGTATTTACCAGTGAATGCACGTAGAGCAAAAGACGGTAAACAGTCATTTTCTATTGCAAGTATTTTACCGGTAAATATGCGAGCACTGTGAATGTGAAGCACCAATCAACGCGACATTCAATTTACCGGGGAAAGGTTAAACAAGAATGTCAACTGCTATGCATTATGGGTCCTCACCATATTGGCCTTACACAAGATTTTAAATTTTCAAATTTTCATGATTGGGATCAATAAAGCGATGCAATTTATCAGCTGCAACTACCGAGACTGGCGAATAAAAAAAAAATGCTGTGTGTGCGTGTGATGTGGTGTTAAATGTGACTTTCGCTTTTTCACCAGCAATTTAATGGTCAAAGTGATTAAATTTCTATTTACATTTCCCAGAGAGTATCACCGGCAATTTTCCTTTCTCATGAAGGAAAATTTTCCCAAGAATTAAAATTCCATTGGCGTTTACCTGTAAATAGAGGTGGAGGTTATTTTCTAATGAACGACCATTCCCTGTTGATCCGTAAATGAGCACAATAGAAAAACACATATAGACTGATGTGGCCATAGACAATGAACCTTATAGCCATTGGGAGTCCAGATTATTTGAGAGTTTAGTTCTATGCATAATGGGTTGTGATAATTAGCAACCCTGGGTCACCAGTGACCCTGATGAATTCATCAGACTTGTACGGAATAAACTGCAGAATTATGCAGTTTATTCCGTACAAGTCTGATGAATTCATCATGCAGGGTCACTAGTGACCCAGGGTCGGTAATTGTCACAACCCATGCATAATGGGCATTCTTGCATATTTGATTTTTTTGGTTTTTACATTTTGTGACTCCACTTTGCCGGATCCCGACTCAGAATTCAGCGGGATTTTCCGTAATCTGACAAATTTGTTTCTGACTTATGAATTTGGGACAACCTTAAGAGATCATCAAACGCTACTGCGTTGCTTAATTGTTCTCGTGGTTTGATGGAGCGTCCATGTTGGCCAACAGGCCAACAATAAAGCAGTGTGTTAGAGAATGTTAGAACTTAGAGCGGATTATTAGTGTGTCTCACAAAATGTCCACTGTTTTTCAATTTTGAACATCGGAACTAAATGTCAACCGAAACGCTATTCAGCATTATAATGCCCGAGTAGAGCCATTCATATTAGCCTCAATGCCACATGCTATCACAATCACTTGAAAATTTCCCGCGCAAATCAATTGAGACCTTCAATGCGTACCTTGGAATGACAACTATTTTGCTATCTGGCTCAGCTGAACGGTGATGTAGGACAGGTCACGGGGACTTGTAAAATCTTTACATTCGAAGTAATGGATGCCTATCGTTATTTGTATGCGTTAATCTGTGAAGTACTATTCCTATATTTGGAAAATAATCACTACAGATGTGTGTTCGCTTCACAGGCATACAACCTTCGACAGTTATCTCAAAAGTAATACTTTTTTGTTGGACAATCATCATGGGACAACTATAGACATGACGGTAGCATTGGCCGTGAGATTGCCAAAATGTCACTATGGCCGTGAGATTATTGTAACATGGATGCGCCCATCAGTTCCCAATTTGTCTTCTAATTAGCTTTGGCGATTATTTATTGTAATATCATCAATGTCGAGATCGTTTCATACATCACATATGTAAATTAAACATTAGCGTGTTATGTCCCTTTACCGGAATACCCTGTGCTTTAATTATTCTGTGAAGGGTTTCTGAATTCATAAGTGTATCAGAAAAAAGTGTGTCAGATGGGTCAGTTTATGGAAACTCCCTTTCCAAATTCATAAGTTTATCCGAAAAAAAGTGTGTTGGATGGGTGAAGTTACGGAAATTCCCTTTTGGGACCCCACCTTGCCTGACCCGACTCAGAATTCAGCAGCCTTTATGGAATGAAGTACAGTACTATCACATTCCGTAAAGGCTGCTCAATTCTGAATCTGGTCAGGCAAAGTGGGGTCACAAATGTACCAACCCTGATTTTTTTAAACACAAAGGACATGTGTATACCTACCAGTGGCTCAGGCATATTTGCAAAGTACGCTGTATTTCTTGAACGTCTTACTTCCTCGTTCATGGTGCATGCATATACATCGCTGGCATCCTGTTAAAAAAACAAAACAATGGAATGTGCATAACACATATTTATAGGTTAGAAACTGCATATTACTTGTTGAGAGAGAAATCATAGTGGTAGGATGGCGCCCTCAATTTTCTAACAAATTGTGTTTTTTGCATAATGCTTGTCCATATAGTAATCACTGTGTGAAATACCTAAGATCAAAATGATGTCCTTCATATAGGAAATCATGACTTGGTTATAAAATTCCAGATTATATCCTATGGTAATAGGGCTAGGCCTACTGTTATACTATAAATAAAAAGTTTACTGCATCAAAATGGAATATCAGATTCATCTCAAATTTTAGAATTGAGTATTTTAGGTGCAGACTATCTTTAATTGTAGTTGACTATTTCTAATTAAAGGGGGATGGCCCGATTTAAGTCAATGAATTTTTCACTGACTACAAATGGCCTTACCGACAAAACCCCATTAGTTTTGTGCCAATATTTTAACCCATTTTTAAGTGGAGCTAAACGTGATTTTGTAACCCCCATAGAGTACTGTGTTACAAAATGGAATATTGGCGACCAAAATAGGGGCAATTTGCGCTCATAACATCCAAACCAAACATCCTTTAGCCTAAAGATTTCACAGGGGTGTTTTTTTGTAAATGAGGAAAAATAGTTAGCTTTCTTTTGATACCAAAATTTTGACCCACTCCGGGTCCCTGGGGACGAAGCTATTAGCGATCGGGCCATGACCTTTAATACAAAAATTATTTGAAATCTGAATTATGAAAGGCTGACTCGGAGATTTGAATATAATTTTTGTTGTATTAATTTTAAAAATAGTAAACTAGAACCAAAGATATTACCTAAAATGGCTCAATTCCAAAGTTGAGTGAACAGGTTTGTTGTTTTGATGCAGTAAACGTTTAGTGTGACATAACAGTGCCATAGGATATGTTTGTAATGTCCTACACTTTTCACAGATACCTACAGAACATTTCAAACACCCGTTTTTAAGTCACTGTAATTAACACTGAACCGGCTAACAAGGAGATGACTTTGACGGGACCAATAACCAATATGGCAGACTAGATCAGATGATAAAATTAAAAGTAGAACTGTGTAAAGTGATCCTTGTAATCTGCGTTTATGTTATTCTATAGACAGCGATGTATAACTGTGTATAAACAAAAATTCTGCTTCTGGAATTTATAACAAGGTTTTTGATGTTTATACGCTTCTATATGAAATGATTTTGAGCTTAGCTATTTCACACAGTGATTAGTATATGGACAAGCAATCTGTATATGCAAAAAATGATTGTTTGAAAATGGGGCCGCCCCTCATCGGGAAAATCGAGTTAGTTAGCCTTTAAAGTCTGACTTCACTCCCCCACTTTGTCAAACCTGGGTACACTACTGAAGTAAACAAATCATGCGTGCACGCTGATATACAGTGTGAGGCAAAAAAAAACCCTACATTCAGAGTAAAAAAAATAATTAAAATAGTGAGAAGATTGTTGACCGAAGGTTTGCTTTGGTTTAAAGAGTGATAACAGGCTTTCAGAAAACGTTTATTTGGTGTCATTTGGACTTTGGAGGAGAAGTTATGCCTATTTTGCGGCGACTTCAAGATCCTGTTTGGCGACCGATTTTGAGCCAAACAAAGGTGCATCGTTGTTTAATAGAGTAACATGGTCTAAAGCAGTGATTTGACTAAAAACAGTTAACACCAAAATTATTGTTAAACATAGAAGGTGGGAGACTAATTGAAGGATTACAAAAATACTATCCCGGAGATTACAAAAGAAAGAAAATTCTGAGTGAAAAACTGTTCAATTTCCCAAATAAAAGGTAAATAGCTGTGTTTGTAGCGGACCACAGTTTATTTTGGTTTTCAGCAAGGTTGCATGGTTTTAATCCTTACAACGAAAATTGGGTAAAACAAAGTGGAACCATAGAAGCGTTTGTATTCAGCTTGGAAAAAACAAAACAGTGCGATCATGAATTTTACGTTTTAATTCCAGAAAACTTCAACTTTAATTCTTCTCGCAATTTAGACGCTGGTATTTTGTATATATTTGTGCAAAATAATACCTAGCAAATGTAAAACAAAAATCTCTGAGCAGTAGTTACTTTATGTCATGAAACTAAAGACATGGGTTATGGCGTGATTTCAATAGCTTACTCTTTATAATTGAGCAATGGTAATTTCAATTGTTGATATTTTACTTATAATTTGTTACCACACTAGACCGTTTGATTCAAAAGGAGATTTTGCCAAGAAGAAATCGAGACCATCTGAAATTGGCATGTGTGATTGTCTTGCGGTATAATGTGTTATGGTACGTCGGAGTCAGTCACTCAGCATTGTATGGCTAAAAATAGGCCCCCAAACCGGCATTTTAGGTGCTTAGGTCTCTCCGAAAATGACATAGGTTTCGTAACCCAAAGTCCGAAAGACACCCAAATAGAACATCTTCTGATAGCTGTTTATCCCGGAAACAACCAATGCAAACACAATTACAACAAAAGACCGTTTACCTTTCAAGAAACATCTTTCCTGAATGTAGGGTTTTCTTGACTCCACACTGTATAGATACAGTTTAATGCACAAGCCAGAGCATGTATCGGACATCAACATTCAATGCAAGTGCAAGATTAATATATTTAAAAAAATTCCTAATATAATTGTATATGTTGATAAGCAAGCGGTTCTGAGCACACAGGTGGATCTCTGATGACCTTTAACCTGGTCTGTGACCTTTAAACCTTACCATACATAAATGTGGGATGTGTCTATGGTTGACTTAGACCTGAGTTTGGTTAAATATTGGAGTGATTGAGTGCAAACCCATTTTAAACTCATAGCTAGACAAATCATCCTATTGTAGCATTGTTTTGGATCCAATATTTCCCACACATGGATCCATACAAACTAATAATGGTGGTATGGATGGATGAGGTGTTTTATGCACGGCTGCACAGGGCTGTGTGCAAGGAATTGGGGGATGGGGTGCAGGCTTGAGAAAAGTGGACTTTTTGGTTTAAAAGTAGACTAAATGGTCCTTCATTCAGACTTTTTTATTCAAACATCTCATCACCGGAAAAGTGGACTTTCTTGTCAAAAATTTCTTTAAATTTTGGACCTTTTCAGCAAATTAAAGTGGACCTGCAGCACCTTTTGTTTATGGGAATTGGGGTGTGTGACCCCCCCACCCCCACACACACACCCACTATATCAGTAGATGTGTCTCCTGCAGATTCACGTAGGTGACACAAAAACGAGCAATGTTTACACCAGATACATTTAAGTTTTGAATTGAGAAAAAGATTCTTAAGGTTTTCTAAGTTACATTTCTGAATGAAATTTTTTTCTTGCATTCTAGGGTTTTAGCCATCATTTGTCTAATATGACTGGATCTACTCTTTCAGATTTTGAAGTTGATCGTTTGAAAAAAAAACGTTGATCTGCAAATTGGCAACTTCTTAAAAGTCCTCCCTCCCAAGAAAAAATCAATCCCTATGGCCCCCCCCAAAAAAAATAAATCCCTATGCCTTATGATAGGATTAATTTATGGAATTTAATTGATTTGAATTTGAAATATTTGAATTGAATTATATTTTGAATTGAATCGATTATGATTCTCCTGTCACGGCCAATGGACCAAATTGCCCAGAGACCTTTGAAGCGTCATTTTGGCTTGGGCGGAGATCACGTTAATTTAATCCGATTTGTCAGTCCTTTTGAGAACAATTAGAACAAAAGAACCATTGATGCCGGACAACCGGCTCATGGACGTGACATGCCCAGGGGGGCCACTTGTATTTAAAGGTGGATATATGATGCTTGGAACAAGAAAACAGTAAAAAAGGGTCTCTTTTTTCCAAAACAGGTATGTATGCACATTACATTGATTAGTGTGTCAAAAAAAAGCCAAAATATGGGGAACAAAGGTGTTTTTCTTAACCCTGAAATTGTTGATTATACGTGTCTAGGGTATGTAATACTCAAAGTAAACAGAGATCAAAATCAAAAACAGGGTCAAAAATACTTGTTTAGGGTATGTTAAGTCAGTGGAAATTATTGTTTAGGGTGCATGTGGGTAAGTCCATGTTCATACATGTACCATCAAAAGGAAGCATTGCAGTGGGTTTTATTTACGTGGTGTTTGTATGTAATGAGAAAGAATATGAACAACAGCAATTGTATGTGAGTTAATGACCATGTTCTTTTTAATATCTGTCAAAAAACCGGCAGATTGACCACCAATGATGTACTGCCACCTCTAACAAGGCCAATGGTATGTGGGTTACTGACCAGGTGCTTTTTCAACATATGTCAAAAAGCATGCCAGATACACGTGATTTGTAAACCCCCATAGGTACTGTGTACAAAATGAATATGCGTCGACAAAATGGGGCACATTTGCGATCATAACATCCCAAAACCAAACATCCTTTGCCCCTAAGATTTCACGGGAAATGAGGGAAAATAGTAGCTTTCTTTTGATCCCAAAAGGTGACCACTTCCGGTCCCTGGGGACGAAGCAGTAGCGATCGGGCAGGGACCTTTAATACAAAAAATATATTTTGAAAACTCTGATTAAAGGCTGACTCGGAGATTTTGAAAATATTAGATTTGTTGTTGTATTAATTAAAATAGCAAATAGAACCAAAGATAGTCACCTAAAAGCTCAATTCCAAAGTTTGAGTGAATCAGGTTGGTTGTTGTGATGCAAGTAAACGTTTATGTGTGGACCTAACAGTGCCATTAGGATTACTGTTGTAAGTCCTACACCCATTTCACATATACGAATTACAGTACATTTCAAACACCCGTTCTAAGTCACTGTTAATTAACACTGAACCGGCAACGGAGGACCTTGGACGGGGGACAATAACCAAATATGGCAGACTAGAATCAGATGATAAAATTAAGTAGAACTTGTGTAAAGTTATCTGGAATCTGCGTTTAGGTTATTATATTAGCACGCGATTTATAACTGTGTACTAACACAAATTCTTGCATTGCGAATTTATAAACAAGAGGTGTTGATTTTCTATAAGCTCTATATGAAATTTGATTTGAGCGTAGCTATTTCAAACAACAGAGTGATTAGTATAGGGACAACACTGATGTATATGCAAAAAACATGATCTGTTTGAAATGAGGGCGCCCTCATCGGAAACGAGTTAGCCTTTAAGTCTGGCTGTCACTACCCACTTTGTCAAACATGGGTGACACACTGAGTAAACAAAATCATGCGGTGAACGCTAGATATACAGTGTGAGTCAAAAAAAACCCTACATTCAGAGTAAAAAATAATTAAAAAATAGTTGAGAATATTTGCCGAAATGTTTGATTGGTTATAAAGAGTGATGCAACGGCTTTCAGAAAACGTTTATTGGTGTCCATTTGGACTGGAGGAAGAAGTTATGCCATTTTGCTGAGAGACTTCAATATCCTGTTTTTTTGGCCGAGTTTGAGCAAAAACAACGGTGCATCGTTTACATAGAGTATAAAATGGTCTACAAGCAGTGATTTGAGTAAAAACATTTAACCATTATTGTTAAACAATAGAAGGTGGGGCGAAGAATTGAAGGAGGATTATAAAAAATAATATCACGGAGAGTAAAAAGAAAATTCTGAGTGAAAAAAATGTTCAAGTCCCCAATATTAAAAAAGTCAAGATAGCTGGGGTAGGACCACAGTTTTACTTTGGTTCAGCAAGGTTTGCATGGTTTAACCTACAAAGAAACTTGGGTAAAACAAAGTGGAAACCATAGAAGGTTTGATAATCAGCTGAAAAAAAACAGTGCGATCAGACTTTTACGTTTAATTCAGAAACACTTCAGCTTTGTTCTCGCAATTGTAGACGCTGCGTATACTGTATATATTTGTGCAAAAATAATTCCTTAGAAAGTAAAAAACACAAATCGATGAGGCAGTTACTTATGTTCATGAATAAGACATTGGTATTGGGTGATTTTCAATAACGGGAATCTTTATGATTGAACAATGTAATTAAATTTGTTGATATTTTACTTATAATTATGGTACACAATAAGGAAGTTGATTAAACTGATGAGGTTTGCCAAGAAGAAATTCATACATCTGAAATTGCATGTGTGAATTGTCCTTTGGTATAAGTGTTATGGTATACGTCGATGTCAGTCTGTCCGCATTGTATGGCTAAAATCGGAAAAACAGCATTTTTAGGTATCTACGAAAATGGACATATTCTTAACCAAAGTCCGAAAAGACACCAAATAAAAATCTTCTGATAGCCTGTTGATCCCTGTAAACAACTAATGCAAACAATAGCAAAAATAACGTTTAACCTTTTGAAGAAAAATCTATTTCCTGAGGTGGGTTTTTATTGACTCAACTGTATAAGAGACAGGATCTAATGCACCAAGCCCCAGAGCAAAGTATCGGACATCAACATTCAATGCAAGTGCAAGTATTAAGATATTTAAAATTTACTAATCATAATCTTGTATCATGTTGAAAAGAAGGGTTACTTGGAGCCACACAAGTTGACCTCTGATGACCTTAACTTTGGTTATGTGCCGTTAACCCTACCATGACATACATGTGGGATGTGTCTATGGTTGGACATTAATGACCGGAGTTTGGTATAAATATTGGATGGATTGAGTTGCAAACAAATTTTAAAACCTCATAGCTAGACCAAATCATCCTAGTGTATCATTGTTTGGATCCAATATTTTCCCACACTTGGTTTACAAACATAATAATGGTGGTAATTGGAGTTAAGGTGTTTATGCACAGAGCTGCACAGGGCTGTGTGCAAGAATTTGGGGGATGGGTGCAGGACTTGAGAACGTGGACTTTTTGGTAAAATAAAAGTAGCCCTAAATGGTCCTTCTTCAGACTTTTAAAACATCTCATCACCGAAAAGTGGACTTCTTGTCAAATTTCTTAAATTTGGACCTTTCAGCAAATAAAAGTTGACTTCAGCACCTTTTGTGGATTTGGGGTGGTGACCCCCCACCCCAACACACACCCAACTATTATCAGTAATGTGTCTCCTACAGATTCACTAGGTTGACACAAAAACGAGCAATGTTTACACAAGATAACATTTCAAGTTTTGAATTGAGAAAAATTTAAGGTTTTCTAAGTACCCCAATTCTGAAGATATTGTTTTCTTGCATTGCTAGGGGTGAGCCACATGTGTCTAATATTTTGACTGACTCTCTTCCGATTGGAGTGATCGTGAAAAAGTTGATCTGCAATTGGCCACTTCTTAAAAGTCCCTCCCAAAAAAATCAATCCTATGGCCCCCCCCACCAAAAAAAAATAAATCCCTATGCCTTCTGATAGGATTAAATTATTTGATTTGAATGATTTGAACATTGATAATTTGAATTGAATAATTTGAATTGAATCGATTATGATCTCCTGCACGGCCAATGGACAAATTGCCAGAGACATGTTAAGCGTCATTTTTGCTTGGGCGGGATCACGTTATTTAATTCCGATTTGTCAGTCCTTTGAGAACCAATAGAACAAAAGAACCATGATTGCCTGGACCAACCGGCTCATGGACGCATGCCCCGGGGGCCACTTGTCTTTAAAGGTGGATATGATGCGTGACAAGTGAAAACATGTACAAAAAGGGGTCCTTTTTTCCAACCGGCTAGGTATGCACATACATTGATTAGGTGTCAAAAAACAAGCCAAATATGGGAAAAAAGGTGTTTTCTTAACCCTGAAAACGTTGGTATCAAAATTTAGAAAAAGTTAAAAAAAAAAATTAAACAGAGATCAAAATCAAAAACAGTCTAAAAATACTTGTTTAGGGTATGTAAGTCAGTGGAAAATATTGTTTAGGGTGAATTTATGTAATGTCCAGGTTTTCATACAGGTACATAAAAGGAAGAATTTTGCAGCTGGGGTTTACTTTACGTGGGGTAATGAGAAGGAATATGAACAACAATGGTATTGAGTTACTGACCATGTTCTTTTCAAGATTCTGTCAAAAAACCTGCCAGATGCACACCACTGATGTCACTGCCACCTCTAACAAAGTGCAATGGTATGTGGGTTGACGGAACCCAGGTCTTTTCAACATCTGTCAAAACGCATGCCAGATACACAGTGTATGGTGGCAGTTATGTCACTGCCACCAGCTTAGCAGTCAATAACAATAAGGTTCTATACACTTCTAAACAAAGACAAGGTATGTGAGTTACTGACCAGGTGCTTTCAACATGTCCAAAAAGCTGACAATACACAAGGTATGGTGCAGTGATGTCACTGTTCTGCTAACAGTCAATAAAGATAGTAAATTAATTTCTTCTGGAAGTAACAATCTTTCTACAAATTACTCATCCATAGATCCCGATTTGGACAATCCGAGCACGCTTACAAATGAGGTGGTTTGTTGCAATGATCTGAAAAGTTGCAACGCTGTTGGTGCATTCATACACCCACGAAGACAAAGAACTCGCAATCAGCCTGACCCGGTACAACTTGAACGGATTCTTGAAACATCACTTGGTTGTGCCGCACCCATCAGTGGCAAATTGAGACTGAAATCAATACATAAATAAGTTTTAGATTGAACTCTTAAAGTTAGTGTGAATTTTCTATTTGTGTAATTCATTAAAACTTTTGAAAAACAAAATGGCAAATTGTGTTAAATTTGGCCCCAAAATTGGCATCTGTGGTATAAACTATGGGTCCCTTTTTTCGGCCAAAAAATGGTAAGAGTGGGTCCTACTTCTAGACTCTCTGAGGCACATACCAACCCCGACCAATTGAGAACCCCTGGGTTACAAGACATCATGCACTGGGTCCCAAAACATTGCCTACTGGACCCTTTTCCATAGATATTCCCCTGATGCTAACCACACTGACTCCATTTCAGTCCATTTTGAAAAATGGACAGTAGAATCCATGCTATTGAGGGGATTTGAGGGGATTTGTTGTTGTTATTTTTGCCAAACTTTTTATATTTGCAACTGTGAGCAAAACAGGCACCACAAACAACTTGCTTCAATCTATTTATGAGGATTTAGTTATAGTCACTCATGCAAGAACAGAGACCCATATTTAGGCTCATAAAGGACTCATCCATGCATAATGAATGCCATTGTCAGGAAGTGTCATCCTACTAGACAGGACCCATTTCGCCTTTATTACTCCACATATAACAAAAATAGGGAAATCTGTAGACGTTGTCATTGGAAATCTCAAGTATGACAAATGAGGTTTGCCATTGATTCTGTTAAGTGCTACTGCACAAAATCATACAGCGCATGATGAATCAAGTGTAATACCGCATGTGTAAGGGATTTCTATATGAACATTTATTAAAAATTTTGGTGTCCCCCATTACATTTCCTTGGAACACCGTAATGCTGAAATTTCTCACCCCTAAATACATGCATAAAATTTAAGGGTTTGATGTGTTAGTGAATTACTCGATAAAATTTTCCCGAATTCAAATTATGGTATTTACAACGGTGCTGATTAAGAATCTTGAATAAAAACATGGGGGTCACCAACTTAATTTTTGAGCTTAGCCAAAACAAAAAAGGCATATTTTTTTTCCTTTTTTTACACATTTTCTATGGGAAAAGTCAAAAATTGACGTTGGATCGCCTTGCAAAATAAAAACTCTTGATAAAATTTGTAATGTCTAAATATGTTGAGGTCCCGATTTTGTTCTTAAAAATTTTGAAATAAAAAAATGGGGGTCCAACGACTTACTTTCCATTAAATTGCTAAAACACTCAACTTTGTCTTTTTTAAACAATTTGGGGCCCTTGGGCCGCAAGAAAAGTTAGTGGCACATTGGGTACGCAGCAAAGCAGTAATGCGTGCGTAGAGGATGCGCCCCTTGAAAGCGGGCGTTAGAGGACTCGCGATTGAAGCGACTTGTTGATGTTTTAATTCTTAGCGAGAATAAACGCAAACAAAACACACAGAGATCCACGGATCTGCGGAGTAGAACTTTCGCACTCAAAATACAAGTCTTTCTTTTGCCAAGACCGTGGGTGCTAAATGAATACTCAAAGCTCAAACAGCTTGCGCGTAAACAGATCACACGTAAACACCTTAACAGTCACATTCTGAGAGAACAAGGCAGGACGGGTAATGAGGGTCAAACAGATTCATTCAGGTGTTAAGGTTGTAGGAAGTGTCCAAAGTTATGCATATCCACAATAATTAAAAAAATCTCATGACCCCCATGCTGGAGCTACACGACCCCCTAAAATAGGGCACGATGACCCTTTCTCATGGTGTTTAAAATAACCATATTATGGCATTTTCAGGACATTTAAAATAAAGGAAGACTAATTTTAACCAGGAAAGATACCTTAGACGATGTTAAGTCATATCGTTATCTTCAAGAGTATAAAATAAAAAGAGAAAAAATATCATGGGTTATTCATTTTTGACAGGGAGTTTATCATTTGACTTTGATTAATTGCAAAAAGCTACATTTTAGCCCGTGTTTGAAGAACAAAATGAAACTTTATATCTTTTTTTCTTTTTCATTTTAACAGTTAAGGTATTTCTGTCCCAAATTAATTAAAAAACAGAAATAAAAACATGGGCCTCTTGGTGGTTTCCGAGATCCAATCTGTTATATTATGCTACTTTTCCAATAAAGGCAAAATGTACAGTTTTCTTAAGATGGATGATTTTACATCATCCTGTTTTTGCAAAAGCCTGTAATTTATTAATGTCAGTGTATGATTGCTACATTGGGAATTGATAAAACAGAATGCGTGAGGGAGCTAGAACTGGATCTTTCCATTTTGTCACAGGGGGGATTAATAAAAACCTTGAATTTTGTTTAAAAATCCACGAATATGGGAATTCATGGGGACTGATTTAATTTACAGAGCTAGACCTAAAATAAGGATCTTTAAAGTAACTGTATGAATTTTTAAGCTTGTATAATATATTATAAGGGGTTAATCCGTAACATCTATGCCATTAGAACTTCTTCCCTACTTACGTACTACCCTCGTCTTACCAAGCATTTGTTGTGTAACACGGTTTACCAAGGGGTAGTTAATCACACTCTTTGGGAATTCGCTATGATTTTGATACCAGTGGATGGCTATGTATCTCTTCTTTTAATTGACACCAAAATAAGTACTAACACACCTATTATGGAGTCACAATGACGTCATAAAGTCTATTGAGTCAGCAAAATTTTCAATTTCAACAGGCAAAGTGTGTAATAGGCGAAAATCCAATAATTTTGCACCCAGAAAGTAAGAATTTTGGATTTTTATGAAGTTTTAGGCTCTAAATGATGCCGAATGACCAGTTTTATAAAACATGGGTTTAGAGCATACTCTGCAGAATATTAGAAAAATGTATTATGGAATTATTCTAAGGCTTTCATTTAAAGGCTTACCGTGAAGATTTGACATTCCGTTCCCACATTTAGTCTGCATAGTTATAACATGTAGAATGTGCTAAAATACTCGATTAATATTTTGTAAGGGGCAATAGAGTTAGAGAGAAAGTGCCAGAAAGCATTTAGAACATTTAGAATTGTGGAGAACTTGCTAGAATAATCCACAAGTGCAGAGAAGTCTCTATATTATAATGATGTAATCTGTGAGAGGTCCCATTGGCTAGTATACAAATATTGAATGCCGAAGAGTGTGATAGTAAAAAATATATCATGAGGTTAAATTTTTACTTTTCTATTTCACGAGGCGAAGCCGAGTGAAATGGAACAGTCAAAATTTGACCGAATGATATATTTTTACTATTGCACGAATTTAGGCAATCAATATTTGTTTTATATCATTATATCACCGGGGATATCACCGGTTTTATTTTCAAGCCATGTGATAGTAAAAACTATCACATGGCTCAATTCACTACAATCATACTACATGCATCACTGAGTGGATTTGTTTGTACATGAGTATAATCAGTGTTCAATTATTTCCATTTTTGAGGGAGATCTGTTTTGCTCTTGAAACGATTCACTGGAATGGTTAAAAATAGATCGTAGATTGTGTGCGGGGTAAAATTCAACAAGAATAGCATTTAAAAAGACAAAACATCGCTGAGAGGTTACTTTGGAAGCAAATTAGAGACACAACGACTTTTGTTACTATTTTGGG
>JAMKCH010068125.1:0-53881 GCA_023653785.1 Ophioderma brevispina
AAACCAAACGCAACAAAATAACAAATATACTTTTAGTCGAAAAACTTGAGAAAATTATAAAAGAAATCGGTGTTGGACAAGTCTTAAAGGGGCATTCGGAACCACAACATAGTTCCCCACCTTTCCTAAAAAGTTGAGATTTTTAATTATTGAATAGTTGGTCAAGTATAATGTGCCTAATCTTACGTGCAATTCGATCTGCTTTTGAAGAAGAAATTCGTAATTTCTGGATTGTGGTGTCCGAAACGGAACAGAAATTACAACACATAATATCAACGCAGAGGCAGATTCGACTGAAATTTGAAAATTCGACTGAAAAATGGGTGCTGGGCTCACGAAATGCACCTTAACGTCCTTAAAACCAGCTGTTTGATATTTGGTGTGTAATGGGGCACAGAAATCTTGCCAAAAGTGACACCATATCTTCTTGATAAAACATAAAAAGCTAGTTGTAATTATAGTTTATGGTGGATATTTGTCTAGGAGGGTTATGTTTTTGGTGTATGTACTGAATTCCTGTAGTTTCTTGTTGTAGGCCCAATATTAGTAAAATGCTTCACCATAATTTGTCCCCGACTTGGTCACGACAGGTTAAGAAAATGTACATGTAGAAAAACCACCCGAACGTATTGCAGTGAAAGTGTTTTACAAACTCAAGGCACCGAAAGAAGTTGTGAGTAAATTTCTGCCGAGGGAGGATCCGATTATGAAAATGCTGGCGGACACGAGCGATGGTAAGTAATGCTTCACGTATTCAAATCAAACAAAACTCTTAGAAAAAGTGCACACACTAGAACATTTTTTGTCCTGTATTAGCACCTCTAAGGTCTATATAGAACACTTCAAGATTTGAATAGTAGGACCTTCTTGAGTGGTATGACACTTTTGAAAAACAGTTTTTTCAAATTTTTTATTATTTTAAGTAAAATAATTGTAAATCTCTAAAAAGCTTTCTTCTGCACTGCAAAGAACAGTTGAGGGGGTTGAAGAGTTTTGGATAAGTGTTCTTGAAGAGTACAAAGAACCATCTTCTGGGCTACAGAACCTTTTTTTGGTTCTACATGATATTCGTTAAGGTTCTCGCGTACTTTGTCCACACCAAATCAAATAGGCATGAATCTTCAAGACGTGAATGATTATGAATAGTGCAACGCAAAGGCACCGCATTATTAGGATATTTTGTAGGTTTTTGCTCATTTGAAAGATACTTTTTTTTTAATTCAGAAAAAAATGAAAATTCGGCTGCATGTTTCTAAAAAGGAGAGCGTTTCGCCTTTGCATTTTCCACATTTCTTCTGAGACAAACTTTGCTCGTCTGAATACCTAAAATTTCAGCTGACTTCGGGTATTAATGTTTACCCTTTACTGTTTGGCCCCAGTAATATCGCTCCATCTTTTACAGGTTGGTTTGGAAGGGGTTATGATTACTGACAAGCACGCATACCTCCTGATGGAATATCTACCAGGCGGAGATCTACTCAACTATATCAACAAACGAGGTAATGTCCACATATTTTGCTAAAAAAAAAAGTGTAAGCCTATTTTCCAGATATTCTATAAAAAATCAGACATTAAAATAAAAACATGTTCTTTCCGGTGACTGCAGGGCAAGCCCATAGCTTAATGTGAATCTACTACTTGGTCGTGTTCACTCACACTGTGGCATTGTACTCGCGCTTTAGTCGTGTCACTCACGCTTTGGCTTCGGTCGCACTCACGCTTTGGTCTTGTCACTCACGGTAATCTGTTACTCACATTTTGGTCTTGTCACTCACGCTTTGGTCTTTGTAAACCACATTTTGGTCTTGCCACTCACGTTCTGGTCTTGTTACGCTTTGATCTTGTAAACACATGCTTTGGCCTTGTCATGCACTAACGTTTGTTCTTTTCACACAAGTTTTGATCCTTTTCACACACGTTTGGTCCTTTTCAATCACAGTTGGGTCTTTTCCCCTCATGTTTTCATTTGTCACTCACATTGTGGTCTTGTACTCACGTTTTAGTCTTGTCACTCACGCTTTTAGTCTTTGTCTCTCACGTTTTAGTCTTGCACTCATTGTTTAGTCTGTCATCATGCTTCGGCTTGTAACTCACGTTTTGGCTTGTCACTCAGGCTTTGGTCTTGTCCTCGCGTTTTGGTCTGCCACTCACGTTTGGTTCTTTTCACTCACATTTTGTCTTGCTTCTCATATTTCGGTATAGTTACATTTGTCTTATTCACTCACACTTTGGTTCTGTCCCTCTCACCTGGTCTTGTCACTACCTTAGTGTTGTCATGCACGCTGTAGATTTGTCATTCGTGTTTTGACCTTGTCACTCACCTTTTGGTCTTGTCACTCGTGCTTGTTCGTCACTCGCGCTTTGGTTTTGTCACACATGCTTTGGCATTGTCATGCACTACGTTTTGGTCCTTTTCACTCACTTTTTGTATTTTCACTCATGTTTTTTGATTTGTCACTCACATTTGGAATTGTCACTCACGTTTTGGATTGTACTCATGCTTAAGTCTTGTCACTCATGGCTTCGATCTTGTCCACTCACTTTTTGTCTTATCGATCACATTTTGTTGTCGCTCACATTTAGTCTTGTCATCGCGCTTTGGTCGTGTCACTCACCGCTTTGGTCTTGTCACTACTGCTTCACGCGTAAATCTGGTTACTCACATTTTGGTCTTGTCACTTCTCACGCTTTGGGTTTTGTAAACACATTTTGTCTTTGCCACTCACGTTCTGGTCTTGTTACGCTTTGATCTTGGTAACACAGTTGCTTGGCCTTGTTCCTGCACTCACGGTTTTTTTCCTTTTCAAAACACACGTTTTGATCCTTTTCACACACCACGTTTTGGTCCGTTTCACTCACATTTGGGTCTTTTTTCCCCCTCAATGTTTTTCATGGCACTCACATTTTGGTCTTTGTCACCGTTTTGTCTTGTCACTCACGTTTTAGTCCTGGTCTCTCACGTTTTAAGTCTTGTCACTCATGCTTTAGTCTTTGCATTCATGCTTCGAGTCTTGTCACTCACGTTTTGGTTGGGCTTTTCACTCATGCCTTTGGTCTTGTCACTCGCGTTTTGGGGGGGGTCTTCCACTCACGTTTTGGTCTTTTAATCAAAGTTTTGGTCGTTTGTGTCACTAAACGTTGGGTCTTGTCACTACGTTTTGGTCTTGCCATCAAAGACTTTGGGTCTAATCACGCTTTGGTCTTGTGATGGGCACGTTTTGGTCTAGTCACTCACATTTTGGTTTGTCATTCATTTTGTCTTGTTACGTTTTGATCTTGTTACTCTTGATTTTGCCAGCTCACAATTGTAGTTTTTCAATTCACGTTTTGGTCTTGTCGCAAGTATTGGTCTTGTCACTCGTTTTTATTCTTGTCATTCCACAACTTTGGGTCTTTGTGTCACTGACTCTCTCAACGCTTGTTGGTTTTAATCACAACCCATTTTGGTCTTGTCATCACATTTGTGTTATTTCACACTCACGCTTTGATTTGTCACTCGGCTTTTGGTCTTGTTACTCACGCTTTGATCTTGTCAATCATTGCTTTGTTTGCCACTCAATTTTTCTATTGCTACTTAGGCTTGGTGTTGTTGCTATGTGGTCTTTTCCACACGTGGGCACTTGTTGCTAAACGATCTGTCTTCTCACTCAGGTTTGGTCTTGTCACTCACGTTTTGGACTTCATCACGTTTTGATATTGTCAATCACATTTGGGTCTTGTTACGCTTTGGTCTTGTCACTAACGCGTTGGTTTTATCACTCAAATTTTGGTTTGCACTCACATTTTATCTATTCACGCTTTGGTCTGTCAATCACGTTTGGTATTCTCACTCACGTTTTTGGTATTGTTTACATTTTGGTCTTGTTACTCACGTTTTTGGTTATTGTAACTTACGCTTTGGTCTTGTCACGCACATTTGGTCTTTTCACTCATGTTTTGTCTTGTAACCTGTTTTTGTCTTGTCACTCACGCTTTGGGTTTATCACTCACATTTTGGGCTTGTCACTCATGTTTTGTCTGTTATTCACGCTTCGATCTTCTCACTATGCTTGATCTTGTTCACTCCACCGTTTGGTCTTAATCGCTCACAATTTTGGTCTTGTCAATTTCACATTGGTCTTGTCGCAGAGGCTTCTTTGGTCTGTCACTCACGTTTTGGGTTCTATCGCTCACATTTTGGTCTTGTCACTCAAATTGGTCTGCGCAGGAGGCTTTGGTCTTGGTCACTCACGTTTTTGGCTTTTTCAATCACGATTTGGTCGTTCACTAGTTTGGTCTGTCACTTACGTTTTGGGCTTGCCATCAAGCTTTGGTCTTGTCAATCACGCTTGGGCTTGTCGCTCACGTTTTGTATTCACTCACATTGTGGTCTAGTCACTCACATTTTGGCTTGTCACTCACGCCTTGGTCTGTATGCACGGCTTGGTCTTGTCACTCCGTTTTGGTCTTATCGCTCACATTTTGGTCTTGTACTCACATGGTCTTGTCGCAGAGGTTGGGGTCTGTCACTCACCGGTTTGGGCTTTGTCAATCACGATTTGGTCGGTTCACTAACGTTTTTGGTCTGGTCACTTACGTTTTGTCTTGGCCCATTCAAGGCTTGGTATTGTCAATCACGCTTTGGGCTTGTCGCTCACGTTTTGGTCTTACTCACAGTTGGTCTTGTACTCAATTTTGGTCTAGTCACTACATTTGGTCTTGTCACTCAACGACTTGTTGGTTGTCATGAACGCTTTGGTCTTGTCACTCCGTTTTGGTCTTATCGATACATTTGTCTTGTCACTCACATTGGTCTTGTCGCAGGGCTTTTGGTCTTGTCACTCACGTTTTGGTCTTATCGCTCAATTTTGGTCTTGTCCAAGTCACCTTGGTCTTGTCGCAGAGGATCTTTGGTCTGTAACTCACGTTTTGGTCTTTTTCAATCACGGATTTGGTCGTTTCATAACGTTTTGTTTGGTTTGTCACTTACGTTTTGTCTTGCCATTACAAGCTTTGGTCTTCGTTTCTTTTCGATCAACCCACGCTTTGGGCTGTCGCTCACGTTTTTGGTCTCACTCACCTTTTGGTATAGTCACGCACATTTTGGGTTTGTTACTCACGCCTGGGTTTGTCATGCACGCTTCTGGTCTTGTCCACTCACGTTTTTGGTCTATCGCTCACATTTTGGTCTTGTCACTCACATTGGTCTTGTGCAGCGGTTTGGTCTTGTCAATGAACGTTTGGTTTTTCAATCACGATTTGGTTCGTTTCACTAACGTGTGGTCTTGCAATTAAGTTTTGTCTTGCCATTCAGCTTTGGTCTTGTCAATCACGCTTTGGGCTTTGTAGCTCACGTTTTGGTCTTCACACATTTTGGTCTGGCTACTCACATTTTGGTTCTAGTCACTCACATTTTGGTCTTGTATAACGCCTTGGTCTTGTCAGCACGCTTTGGTCTTGGTCACTCACGTTTTGGTCTTATCGCTCACATTTTGGTCTTGTCACTCCATTGGTCTGTCGCAGAGGCTTTGGTCTTGTCACTCACGTTTTGGTCTTTTTCAATCACGATTTGGTCTTTCATAACGTTGTGTTTTGTCACTTACGTTTTGGTCTTCCATTCAAGATTTGGTCTTGTCCATCACGCTTGGTTTTGTTCGGCTCGCGTTTGGTCCACTCACATTTTGGTTTGCTACTCACATTTTGGTGTAAGTCCCTCACATTTTGGTCTTGTCAATCCGCCTGGTTGCATGCACGCTTTGATTGTTTTGTTCACTCTCATTTTGGTATTGTTCCGTTTTGATCTGTTACTTCTTTGATTTTGACACTCATACTTGGTCTTTTTCATTCACGTTTTGGTCTTGTCGACTAATGTATTGTCTTGTGGCACTCGTTTTAGTATTGTCATACACTTTGGTGTCTGTTGTCCTCACGCTTTTGGTTTTAATCACACACATTTTGGTAGTGGTCATCACATTTGTGGCCTATCACTCCACGCTTTGATCTTGCACTCGTGGTTTGGTACTTGATTACTCACAGCTTTGATCTTGTCACTCATGCTTGGTCTTGCCACTCAAATTTTTATATTGCTACGTGGGTTTTTGGTGTGTGTTGCTATTGTGGTATTTTCCACACGTTTTGGACTTGTTGCTAAAGAATCTGTCTTTTCACTACGTTTGTTTGTTCACTCCAGGTTTGGTCTTGGCACTCACCGTTTTGGGACTCACTTTCACTACGTTTTGGTTATGTCATTCATCCATTTTGGTCTTGTTACGCTTTGGTCTTGTCACTCACGCTTTGGTCTTTGTCTACTAACACTTTGCTAATGCCACTTATGCTTTGGTCTTGTAACTCATGCCTGTATCTGTCATCATGTTTGGAACTGGGTCACACTCAGTCTTGGTACCATGTGTAGTCTTCTCACTATTGGTATTGTCGCAATATTTTCGTCTGGTCACTTTGCAGTTTGGTCTTGGAACTCACGCTTTGCGTTTTGTCACTCACGGTTTTTGGTCTGTCACTTTCCACTTTTACCTTGTTGCTCAGTTGGCTTTCCACTCACGATTTGTTTTGCACTCATCGCTTTGGTCTTGTCACTAACGGCTTTGGTCTTGTCACTAACACTTTGCTAATGCCCTACTGTAATTAGGTCACTCATGTTTGGTTCTGGTCATTCAGTTTTGGTCTGGTTCATCATGTTTGGTATGGTCCCGTTCTAGTATGGTCACTCATGTGTGGTCGTCTCACTACTATTTGGTCTTGTCATTCACACTTGGTTTGTCACTTACGCTTTGGTTTTATCAATCAAATTTGGTTTTGTCACTTCACATTGTATCTATCAACTCTTTGGTCTTGCAATCACGTTTGGTCTTCTCATCCACTTTTGGTTTGTTTACATTTGGTCTGTGTTACTCACGTTTTGGTTTGTAAAGTACGCTTGTTACATTGTCACTCACATTTTGGTCTTTTTAATCTGTTTTGGTCTGTCACTGTTTTTAAGTCTGTCCACTCACGCTTTGGTTTATCACTCACATTTTGGGCTTGTCACTCACGTTTTGGTCTTGTTATTCACGTTTTCTCTTTTCATCATGCTTCGATCTTGTCACTACGTTTTGGTTCTTATCGCTCACATTTTGGTCTTGTCACTCACATGGTTTTGTCGCAGAGGGCATTTGGTCTTGTCACTCCTATGTTGGGCTGCTCACTCACATTTGTTCTTGTCACTCATGTTTTGGTCTCGGTCACCTTTTTTAGTATGGTCATCACGCTTTGGTTTATCACTCACATTTTGGCTTGTCACTCACGTGTTGGCTGTTAGTTTTCACGCTTCGATCTTCTCACTCTGCTTTGTTCTTGTCACTCAGTTTTTGTCTTGCCACTTGCGCTTTGGTTGTGTCGTCACGTTTGGTTTACATCACGTTTGGTCTGTTGCTAACGATTTGGTTTTGTCACTACGTTTTGGTTCTTCTCTTACATCTTGGTCTGTCACTTAGGTTTTGGTCTTGTCACTCAGACTTTGCTCTTGTCACTCACGTTTTGGTCTTCTCATTCACATCTTGGTCTGTCACTTAGGTTTTGGTCTGTCACTCACGTTTTGGTCTGTGCTAACATTTTGTTTGTCACTCATGTTTTGGTCTTCTCACGCTTTGGTATTGTCACTCACATGGTGGTGTTGCTTGTCACTAATGCTTCGGTCTTGCACTCATGCTTGTAGTCTGTTCACTCATGTTTGTCTGGTCACTCATTTTTTGCGTCTGGGCACTCACGTTTTGGTCTTGTCACTAACACTTTGGTCTTGTCACTCCGTTAGGTCTTGTACCTTTGATCTTATAACTCACACTTTTTCACCCATGCATGGTCTAGTCACTAGCATTTTGTTTTGGCACTTATATTAGTCTTGTCACTACATTGGTGTTGGTCACTGTACGCCTTTGGTTTGATTACCACATTTTGGTCTTGTCACCATGTATCAACATTCCATACTTATGGTTAGTCTTGTCACTCCCGCCTTTGGTAGTGCACTCACATTTTGGTCTTGCGGATCATTGTTTCGTAGGGTCACTCACGCTTTGGGGCTGGTCATTCACGATTTGGTTTGTTCCCTCACGTTGGTGCTTTCACTCAGTTTTGGTCTTGTTACTCACCTTTAGTCTTCTTTCACTCGTGCTTGATTTTGTCACTCACCCTTTTGGCTCTTTATCTTCTGCTTTGATCTTGGCACTCATGCTTTGGTTGTTGTCACTCACATTTTGGTCTTGAAACAACTGCAGCTCCCTAAGTATGGAAACCTTCAAATAGATCCACCAAACCTGATTCCATTTATCCAATTAATTAAAGGGAGAAATTGAAATATGCTTTAGGAGTAAACTGTATAATATGCTGTAAAAATAGAAAAACATGTTAGGTCCTTCTTAAAACCACATCAGCCATTTTTTTTTCGAAATTCAAAATGCTCATTGCTGATGTCTGTAGAGATGAAAGAAAGTTGAACCCGACTTTCATAGTAAAACAATGCATAAAAAATTGTTATTTCTTGCAATATGGCATGTTGCGCTTTGCCACTGACAGGGGTCTTTACTACAACAAATTCTCAATACAACAGTTAAAACATGGACTGATGAAAAACTGTGTGGTTTGTTGTATTTTGAAGAAATCGTGATACGGTTTAAGCGTCTTTCATGATATTTTTAATAATATCAATCAAGTTTCAATAGACACTATAAAATGAGGTCTAAGCTAATTGAGCAACACCAACTACCTTTATTTAAGGGAACAACAACTAAAAGATTGAGGAGTCCTGTTAACATAACTAGTTCTGCTAGGGAAGGGGGGTGCGTTTATTGTTAGTCATGTTCTTTTTACAAACAGTTGATTGTATAGCCGTTCTGGAGAGTATGGCAGACACTGCAACACCCTTAATGCACATTCTTTGTTATTGGACCAAATTGAACTATTGCCCTCTCCTAATTGTATACCCAAATTGAAACTATGCCCCCTCCTATTGTATACCCAAATTGAACAGTCCTTCTCTATTGTATACCCAAATTGAACTGTGCCCTCTTCCTATTGTATACCCAAACTTAACTACGCCTTCTCCTATGAATACTCAAATTGAACTATGCCATCGCCTATGTATACCCAAATTGACCTATGCCCTCTCCTATTGTACACCCAAATTGAACTATGCCCTTCCTATCGATATCCAAAATTGAACTATGCCCTCTTCTATGGGATAAAAAATTGAAAACTATGTCTCTCCATTGTATTACCCAAATTGCATAGCACTCATCCTATTGTAACACAAATTGAAATATGCCCTCTCATATTTCTACACCAATTGAACTTGCCCATCTGTACTTTGCATACTTCAAATTGAACTGGGCCCTCTCCTATTGTATAACCAAATTGAACTAGCCCTCTCCTATTGTATACCCAAAATTGACACGTGCCCTCTTGCTATTGTAATACACAAATTGTAATATGCCCTCTCCTATTGTATACCCAAATTGAACTGTGCCTTCCTATGGTCTCACCCAAATGAACTATGCCCTTTCTCGATTGTATACACAAATGAACTATGCCCTCTCTATTGTACCCAAATTGAACATGCCCTCTCCTCTGTATACCCAATTGAACTATGCCCTCTCCTTATCGTATACCCAAAATTGAACACTATGCCCTCTCCTTTGTGTATACACACATTGAAACTTGTCCTCTCCTATTGTATACCCAAATTGAATATGCCCTCTCCTATTGTACACATATAATCCTGAACTATGCCCTCTATCTGATACTCAATATGCCCTCTCCTATTGTATATGCCAAATGAACTCTGCCCTCTTCCTATTGTAACAAATGGGAAACTATGCCCTCTCACATTGTATACACAAATGAACTATGCCACTCCTATTGCATACTTAAATTGAAACTAGGCCCTGTCCTATGGGTGTACCCCAAATTGAACTATGCCCTCTCCTATGTTACAAAATTGAACTAGATAAATAATGGCCACTCTCCTATTGTATTCCCAATTAAACTACGCCCTCCCTTTGATACCCCAAATTGAACTATGCCCTTCTCCTATCGTGTCAGCCTGCTTTACAAAGGGCTGATTTGGACTCACTTAAAGTTACATTAGAAAGGGTCCTGCCATGTAATGAAAAGTTAACTTTGTGCTGGTATTCACAAATAGTTATCCATGACTACTCTTAGGTCCAGGACTAAGGTCCCTTACAAGGATGGACTTTTTTTTTTTATTTTCCCATATACTTAGTCCCCTAGACTAAGTAGTCCACGGTTTATGACACTTTGTGAATCCCGACCTATGTATAGGGCTATTATGGATCAATTTTTCGTTTAAATTAAATCCGTTACTTTTAGCTCCTTTACTCATTTCATTTGGGCTTACAAAACTTTGGTGGAGCATGCAGCCATTGATCAATAGTTGGACCTTTTTTGTAAAAGGTTGCAATAAAAAGTAACACTTGTATTTCTGTTAATTTTAGGTCAACCACCTGTCTGAAGAGGAAGCTCGCGCTATGTTTCGTCACATCTAGATGCTGTCACATACATGCACTCACTAGACATGTGCACCGTGACATCAATGTGACAATATCTTCATAGACCAGAATGATACATAAACTTGGAGGTTGGTGGCATTAGTAATCATTACTGTAAAGGTGTAATTTTTCGCGTGTAATTATTTCGCATTTCAGCAATTTTTAACATTTTTGATTGTTTTTAAATTCGCTTATTTCAGCTATCCTACATAGCCCTACACACACACAAAATAAACATTTTCACGCGATTTTTTTCTTTCGTGCTCGCTCAGAAGTGCGCAAAAGCACGAAAAATTATGTACCGCGAAAATTTCCACTTTTAAGTACTTTATAATAAGCTATCTTATTCCGAAATATATGCGGATCAACATCATCCCTGCCTACTTAGCCTTTCAAATTAAAGCATCATCTTAGGCTCATTAGAGTAGCGGTTGTGGGAAAAGCTCTCATCGTCTACAGGACAATATGCGTTCCATGTGCCTTTTACACTTTTCACATCTTTAAGCCACAAAAGAATTTGCATTATAGTCCTGGACTTGCAAAATCATTGGAAACACTTTCAAATTGCATCTAGCACTATTGACTTATCAAAGTTTTCTATAGATAAAGTCCTCTCTTTAGCTAGTTAAAACAACTGCCATCATTTTAATTCTGCCATCTGACCAGTTCAAGAATATCATATGTTAATTTGAATCCAAAAGAGAGAGAAAAACCCTACAGCTATTATAGCTATCCCATCAAATTATTGACACAATGAACAACCATTTGCTTTTGTAGAGTTTCTTATTCCACCATCTCTCTTCTCCCCTCTTTTCTCTCCCTCTCCTCCTCTCCTTCCGTTCTCTCTCCTGTCCTTCCTCCTCCTCCATCTCTTCTTCTCTCATCTCCCTCCCTTCTCCCTCTCTCTTTCTCTTGCTCTTTCTCTTTTTCTTTGTGAGGATTCTCAGGTCAAAAATGTATTATGAATAGTCCCTAATTAACAAAATTAACAACAACACCACAGAAAAACATCACAAGACACATACACATTATTGTTGCCAAGCCAGCAATGTTTTACAGTTTCCTTCACTCTTTTTTCTCATTGGTAGACTTGGATTTGCCACAATGTGTCTCCCTGGACAGAAACTGATTCAACACTGTGGCTTCTCTTCCTCACTCCCCTGAGGTACTGGAAGGTCCTTCCCTTATTGAATGGCAAGCGGCTGATAATCTGAGTAATGGGTAATCACCAACATTGTAACTTATTATAATCCTCCAAAGCTCTTTGGGAGGTACTCTCAGGCAAATGTTTGTCAAAAAAATGTAGAAGTCAGTCAGGATAAACAATATATACCTTTGGAGAATAAACACTTGTGATTTTGGGGCATATTTCAGAAAACTATCAAAAAGAGGACAAATTTAACCATTCAGATAATCAGGATCTATCATGAGGTTGTATAAATACATTTAGTGAGAATTGTTTTGTCACTTCTTGGCAGGTGTTGTACGTGTTAATGCTGCTGTGTTTGACTGCTACCGTAGCATGATGAGAGCTTGGTATCCTGATGATTCCATCTACATCTACAATCCTCATGAGAAACTCATCCTCCGCTTCCACAAGAGAGTCTCAAAGGGTAGCAATGAAATAAATATTATTATAAATGGCACTTTTTTGTGGCCTTGGGGAGATGACTATAATAGTGTGGGGGGGCACTTCATTTTGAAAGGGACAACATATGTAAGGCTGTTAAGACCACCCCCCGTTTTCAGCATTGTTACCACCCAAACCCATATTTTTTGAAAATAAAATCACCCAGAACCCATATTTTTTTGAAAATATTACCACTGTCACCACAAAAAACCTATTTTGGGGACATTTTGAAATTTTCACACCCAAGACTTTATTTTTTTAGAAAATTTTGCACCACATCTCACCCTAAGAACCCTTTTGTTTTTTGGAAAATTTTGCAATTTGTGGTCGCTCAACCCCCTAGTTTGGGTAATTTGGCCATCTCCTCACAACATCAAACTCACCCAAAGACCCATATTTTTGTTGGAGTCCTCTGTCACCCCGGCTGTCACCGAATCCCCTGGGTTTTGGAATTGCCAGCCTTACATCCATATCCATTCATAGGTGAGGTGCCCCCCCCCCCCCCCCCACGGTATCCTATGGCACTGTTATACTTACATAATTGTTTTACCTGCATGGAAATGGAAAATAACTCTACCTTTGGAATTAAGCATTTTATGACTACCTTTTAGTGCTAGATCACTATTTTAATTACACACAAAAAAGTTAATTTTCAGATCGCTGAGTCAGCCTCTAAACCATCCCACCTGAATTTGCGAGCTTTGGTTTCTTGTCCCCCTCTTCCCTCACTCCTTCAGGTTCCTCTCCCGGGAGTAGGCTAGAACTGGACTCAGGTTATGTTTTTAAGCACTTTGTTTTCGTATACTAACCCTAGCCAGCTAGATCTTACCAAAACTCACTGTGTTATTGAGACACAATGCACTAAAGTTCCAGAACTTGCAATGACTCATGAAACCAAGACTCATATATATGGGCACGAAATCGCTGCAGGGCAGCGACAAAAGCAGGGAACCTCCTTAGCTTGCTAAATCCCTTTTCTGTTCTTTGTTTCCCTAATTTGCCCTGGGTTCGAATCCCACCCGAATTGCGACTTTTCTTGTTCCCCTCTTTTCCCTCACGTCCTTCAGTTCCCCTCCCGGGAGATCGGCTAGAAACCGACTTCATGGTTAGGGTTTAACGGGGCATTTCATGATCCACAACCTCATTCCTATCAACAGTTGAGAAATGTTTTATATCATCTGAAACCGTTGATCAATTTAAGTAGAGTATGGGTGCTAATCTTACCGGGCAGTCAATCTACTCTAGAAGAATTTGCAATTTGTGTATTTTAAACGGACAAGAAAATTGGCCTATGGAGCGTCACTGTGATACAACATTTGCTCCTACAAATCAAAATGCAATTGTCAGAATCAACTGAAATTTTGAAATAACCTTTAAAACATACCTAACACTGGCCAAATTGGATCACACAACAAATGACAATCACTGCATGCATCATCTTTTCATTAATGTATCATGGAAACTACCTAATTTTTACAATCTAGAATGACCTCAATGCATAAACAATTGACGCCATTGTCAAATTTACCGGTGCAGGTATAAAACAATTACACCTCTAACTCTCACTCCCTCAAATATATTAAATAACGGCTTGACTCAGATATTTCCGTATGAGGGCGCACTCATTTCAAAACAATTTGTTTTTTTGCAATACATAAATCTTGTTCCATATACTATCACTGTGTGAAATAACTAAGCTCAGCGAAGCCCTTCATGTAGAAAACACAACTTTGTTATAAAATTCCGGATCCGGAAGTTTGGTTATACACAGTACCCTAAGGCACTGGTATCCGGTGCATAAATGTTTACTGCATGAAAACAAAATCTGAATTCTCATAATCCCCTCTGGAACTAATCATGTTAGGTGGCTATCTTGTTTCTAGATGATTATTCTTTAAATTTTAACGAGTCAAAAAATTTATATTCAAACTCTCTGAGTCCAGCCTTTAAAAGCACCATGGTAGGAATTACTTGAACAAAAATTTAGAAATTTTTGGTATATTTCTCTAGTCATCCGATTGTTTTCAAATAAGTGAGGGATTGGAAGTCGGCTATAACTAAGTGACGAAGTTGTTTTTTTGACTCTCCCCACAGCTTTGCCGAGACTTGTGCGTTCCAATGATCACAAACAGTAAACCTACCCCCCAACAGCGGCCACCACTTGATTATCTGAACACACTGGATTGTGTTGACACCATTGACAAGTCTTCAGCATCCTACACCTCACCTGTCCATTCAGAATCATCACTCTGTAAGTTGGCTAATATATATGTACTTACTTACTTTCCGGGTTCCCAGGAATAGCTTGTGGTCTGTAAATAATGAATGGCATGCTAAACCATTTACTAAAATATTTATTTGTTTCTTACTTGGGTGCTTTTGGGCTTATAATTGGTAGAGTATGTTTGGATACCTATTCTTGTTACAGACTATAATGCAAAAATCTGATTTTAATTTTTTTTTTATTTTTCTGATTTTAGCAAATCACTGATTGTGCCGTTAATTGTAATGCTGAGCTCTGCTCATAATATAACTCATATACCAGAAACAAACACAAAAATACTTACAGTAATACATGATCATTACAATTCTATCCTTCATCAAGCTGTGCCCGAGGAACCGACTGAGTTTGTTATGCAACTCAAGCAGGGAAGAATCCTCTGTGCAGTCTTCAGCTCATTGGAAAGTGTATGGAAGTGGGAACCGGGATCAAGTTTTGGGCTTTTTTTTTGTAAAGATGCTTTGAATTGAATCTGATAATACTTAAAAAACACCCTTTCATATTCACTAGTGGCTCTAGACTCTTCAAGAAAAGCCTTGCATCTTCTAGACATGAATGACGAGCACGATTCCTTCTTTGAGGATCACAAAAGAGGAACCAAACCCGGCCTGAGAAGAGTAACCAGAGTGTCAGATATACTTCCGAGCGGTTGCGTCAACATGTGTAGTACTTGCATCAAATCTTAAATCTGTTTGTCCTTTGTGAGTTAGGGAATTGGCAAGTTTGTTATCAAATCTGTTATGATACTTCTTACCAATGTACATGGGGTCAGAAAAGGTATATCGTGTTGAAATATTATACAAACACTTAAGGAGTGTTAGGCAGAACTTAGACAAGGCCAGTTTTTAGGTTTTTTTTTTTTTTTTTTTTTTTTAATATTTAAAATGTTGTCTTTTTCTTTTCTTCCATATATTTTTTGCTTTTTTTAAGTTTTTTAACTTTTTTAATTTTTTTCCTCATATTTGTGTTCATTTTACTTTGCCTATGTTTACGCATTTTTTGACCCAAAAAAATCATAATGGGCTGAACTGTAAAAAGCGCAGGAACTTTCATCACGCATTCTGCAAATCACGCGTCTGTGCGATCAGCGCGCGCGCGAAAAGTTGGAAGTAATGACGCATCAGGAACGCCTTTGATGCATCGATTAATTCGATGACGATACCCATGGTAACTTGTATCCAATTATAAAATGGCTGCCCACATGAGTTGCTTTTGCAAACAGAATGGGATTGTAATTTAACAATTTGAGCCTCATAAATTGTTGGATTTTGATCATAAGAACACAGATGAAGTAATTTGACCTGGTGCAGAAGCAGTGTGAAGAATAAGAGATGAAACGCTTGTGTTTTGGAATACAACTATATTTTGTAGTGAAACTCTGCCAAAGAGATCAGATTTAAAATTATGTATTACTTGTGTCACTCTTTTGCTGGATTGGCACCCTAATCAAAATATGTTGCAAACTTTCTTTCATTGTCTGTTGAATTTTCAAAGGTTTAATTGTTTATATCTCAAAATAAGCTTTGCTGACATTACGGCCAATCAGTCATGGATGGTCACATAACTTGAGATCCACATGTCCTATTGTTGCGGGTCATTTTTGCAAGTCACATTACTTACATGCAAATGTTAATTTTGGAGGTAGGCTATGTATACATGCAAATATCTGGCCTTGTCAAAAAATTGAGGGCACCCTTTCCACAAAATGAATGTCCTTTTAACCCAGCACTCCTTCATAACAATGTGAACTAATGGCCCAATTTAACCTTTACCTGCTGCAGGTTTGGTGAGAGTATGACCAGCATACACAAGAAGAGTGACAACAAACCAACTACAGCCGTGGGCAGTGTGCCCATACATCTGTGGCAAACTGAACTTGGAATCACAGGCCCAGCCAAGAGACGTATCAGTGTACAACTCAGTCAGGCAGACCGTAAGTCATCCTATATTGTGCAACAAACAATAGTGGCAAATGTAACAAATTTCAATAGTGGCTAATGTAACTGATTTGAACTCCTACCACAAGCCAGGCAGACCGAAGTCAATATGCACCTATCTTGTGTAACAAATAACAGTAGTGGCTAATGTAATGGATTTCAATAGTGGCTAATGTACTGATTTCAATAGTGGCTAATGTAACTGATTTGAACTACCACAGTGTGCAACTCAGCCAGGCAGACTGCAGGTCATATGCATCCTATCTTTTGTAACAAATAACAGTAGTGGCTAATGTAATGGATTTCAACAGTAGCTAATGTAACTGATTTCAATAGTGGCTAATGTAACCAATTTCAATAGTGGCTAATGTCACCAATTTCAATAGTGGCTAATGTAACAGATTTCAATAGTGGCTAATACAACCGATTTCAATAGTAGCTAATGTAACAGATTTCAATTGTGGCTAATGTAACTGATTTCAATAGTGGCTAATGTAACTGATTTCAATAGTGGCTAATGTAACTGATTTCAATAGTGGCTAATGTAACTGATTTCAATAGTGGCTAATGTAACTGATTTCAATAGTGGCTAATGTAACTGATTTTAATAGTGGCTAATGTAACTGATTTCAATAGTGGCTAATTATTTTCAATTTTGGCTAATACAACTGATTTCAATAGTCGCTAATGTAACTGATTTCAATAGTGGCTAATGCAACTGATTTCAATAGTCGCTAATGTAACTGTGTCAATGGTGGCTAGTAACTGATTTTAACTTCTACCACAATGAGCAACTCAGCCAGGCAGACCGTAAGTCACCCTACCTTGTGTATAAATAACAATATGGCTAGTACTGTCCACGCAAGGAATGACAGCCGGTGAGAACAATTCACTGAGCGTCCAGGATTTGAACTTCAGATTTTCCAATACTTTCTAAGTTTTTTGGATTAGTAGTTGTTAGAGGAATAGGGGTTGAACTGAAGACTGTTAGGTAAAATACTACTGCTAATCTCCATCAGATTCCTCAGCTCAGTTGGTAGAGCATTTGTCCATCAATTGGAATTTTCACATTTTTAGGGACACCTGTTATGTGAAATCTCTCCTTGCACCTTTAAGTACTGGAAAGATTACACAAGTTTCACCAAAATGAGAAAAACAGGATGATAAACAATAATTGAATGTGTATGTATTATTTCACTTAACATGTGAAAATGTATGACCTCTTTTTAATGACTGCCTTCATGATTTTATGTGTGATATCTTTCAGTGTTACCAACAGGAGGAATGGCAGGTACTGCGACAACTGCCTTCAACAAGATCCACACCATTGGGGGCGTTTATCATCACGGTGGAATGCATCGCAAGAGCAGCCTCATGTTATTGACCCATCCACACCACGCACCTATCAAACATGGTGGCGCACTCAAGCGTGGCTCGCTCATCATGCACAAAGGTAGCATCAAATCCAGTGGCTCCCAGATCATGATGGCCAATGAAGACTTGATGAGGTCTGCCCATCGGTTACACCAAGACAAAAACTGACAAAGAGCTCCATGACATGCACTTCTTCACCGCGGCAAAGGTCGCCCTACAAGCTGGCAGTAGGAAACACAATTCTGCGGAGACGGTGCGCCGCAATTCGCTCTTCACAGAGACCTTGAAACTGCGAAGCATCCCTAATGCGTTAGACCCAGAGGAACAGGCAATGGTGAATTACTTACGTTCTAAATTGGAGCACTTTATGCACTGATTGGAGGTAGTGAAGCAAAGTTTCGAATTATGGAAGTGTGAGACTTTTAGTGTGTGGACTTTTAAGATAATGGACCAGTATAGTATTTGGAAATTAACCTTTGATAAAGTCAGTTCTTTTGCACAATACACAGCTGTGTAAAAAGGATTCTTCTAAAACAGTGGTTGAAACAAGAATTAAATGATGCTGATATTTTGATCCAGGGGGTGTTTTGAGTCAATCCCGTATTGCACCAGTTGTGGGAAATTTCACCTCAATAAGGTCACGTGACCCCACAAAAATCCTATTCCTACATAAAACCAGACTTTCAGCCCACAAAACACTAGTACTTTGGGAATTTTTTGCATGATCATGAAATGTCTTGTGGTTCCTAAACTTCTTGAACACTTTTTATCCCTAAGTAGTGTCATGTGTTTTAGTATCACTGCAATGCATTATGGGATTGATTCAAAACACCCTCTCATTTTGACCATTGCCTCTAAATGTTAGTAATAATCCTTATGCAATAATTTTAACAGCTGATCATACTTTCACTACTTGAATAAATACAAAGAATTACAAAGTTGACAAGAAACTTATTATTCAAGTTTTTATTTCATTTTATCTCTTTAAGAGACCCAGTAATCAAGACACTTTAGTAAAATAGATTTTACAATGAACAGAAACAGTAAATTTGAATGGAAGAGCTACATCTATTATTTTCTTCTATGGCAGTACACTTGCTTTGTTGCTGTTTTGCTTTGACTAATTGTGGGCTATTTGTTTTCACAGAGACAGAATTGACACTGTGCAAGGTACACATACTGATGTTTTGAAAACCCATCACTGCTTCCACAACTTCAAGCGTGCTATATATGCACTGGCTTGTGACTGACAATTGTGTGCTTACCATTAAAGCTACTTTGTCATACTTTTTGTATGTGATAAACAAAGCACTCTTGATGATATAAAAAATCATAACATGGGACAGATGTTACAACTGCAAATACTCAACTACTCATAGTATTTTCAAACTACTCATATCAACCATGTATTATATGCTCAGCAAAACTGATTGTTTCTTCTTAATTGGAATTATGTAAATGGTAAGCCTAAAAGAACTGAATGCCATTTGATACGTAAACAAGACATCAAGGCATATTTGGGGTAAAGTTTCCTAATATTAGGTGAAATAGTTTTAAAAGGGAAAAATCATGACAATAATGACTGGCAATATTGATTTACCAGTTTAAAGGGAATGATCTGTTTCAGACTTGTTCCACATAAATATTCAAAAGTAACCCTTAAGGTCCATTCAGACTTTCAACTGCACTGCAGCTCAGTGCATTGCATTGCCTGGATAGCAGTCTCTGCCTATACTGCAATGCAGTACTGCAACAAAGTTTAAATTCGTTTTAACTTGCATTGCAGTGAATTGTATCAAGTTGCAGTAGAAAGTGATTGATATATCAGCAGTGGAAGTATGAATGGACCTTTACAGTTGAGTTTATTTTTCAGCTCTAACAGTTTTGGAATATAAATTGCTTGATAATGTATACAAATTTCATGATTTTTTGTTAAGATTTTGGGTTTACGTGTTATGCCAATCATGATGTTCTAAATTTGGGATTTCCTGACCGACATCACCTGATCATTTGCTGATTGGTAGCAGTGATGGGTATATTACAATCCATACATGTACCAATATACACAGTATCAGTAAGCCAAACCAAGATCATTGTTATGCCCATAGAAATTAACCCTACAACTACTACTACACAGGAATTCAAAAAGGCACACCAAAATTTGTTCAGCCAGTTGGACACAAAAAATACCTCCCCCACTTATGCAAATGATTTTATTCATCATTTGGAAAATATGCACAGTACATAAAAACAATGACACTAAAACTAACAATACCAAATAGGCAAACAATGATTTTGTTTTGGCTTGAAATACAAGTCAAGTAAAATGTACAAGATATCTTGAGATCTTCAAACTGTCCCATTTAATAAATATGCATAATGTAAAACATCCAATTTCCAATCCACTTTAAAAAATCGCTGGAAGGTACAGCGACACACTGGTGGCTTGTTATCCCTAACCATGGACTTGGTGCCTGAGGTCTGAATGCACAAAAGAGTGTTACCCAGGTCTAACTTTAGACAGGTCTAAATGTAATGTAGTCCCACCATAAAAGACATTTTCCTTTGTACTTACATGAGGAATTTTGTTTTTATTTTGAAATTTGCATTTTAATCTTTAATCTTTGAAATTTGCTAGTTACTTTATGAAGAAAATGTGAATAACTGTCAATTTTGGACAAAAATAATTTGACTTAGACCAGGTCTAACTTTAAACTTTGTCAAACTTTTTGTGCGTACGGACCGGAGGGTTTCCAGTTTAGAATCCACACCAAACCTCACACCTTAAGTCGTCTTGCTTCTTTCTTTATTCATTCATGCAAGGCTAATCACTGCTTTTACAGCAATTATGAGATGTACTGCGCCCTCTTTAGTAACAAAATTCCGGGAACACGAAATACAATATATCCATATAATAGGAAGAGAATGAAGATCTTGAGATAAACCATTACATCTTTTTCCATTCTTATTACGTCATCATTACAAAACTGTCCAATCTGAGTGACTTACAAAATAAACTTCTTTTAAAAGGCAGGACAGGTGAAAATAGAACACGGGTACTAGCCCATTTACATTTTTTATCCCCATTTTTTTATATACATCTTAGTGAAATGCAACTTTGATTATTTCAATGTTATTACCTTTTACACAATGGTTTGGAATAAAGAAGTTGATATTTACATTGTTAACTATGAGGTAGGCCCGTTTAGTACACAAATCGGGGGAATCGTGTTTCCAACTAACCAGGTTATAATTGCAATTGATTCCTCGGTAGAAACAAGCCCTGACTGCAGGTTGCCATATTCACAACTCTACAGGTAGCAGTCCTCAAAATATTTTCCCATGTAAAGACTAAAATATATTGAGTAGCTCAAAAAGGAGACTTCTACCACACCCCAAAATTTTGGTATCAAAATCAGCTAAAATGGTATGGTTTTTCTTAAAGATTCACACGTTCAACCAAAAACATGAACAGTGTCGCTATTTGCAATAAATGAAGCAATGCCTGGTCCGTACTTTCAAAAGATCATCAGAAAGCATTGCGAAGCTTGTGATGATCGCCTGTTTGCCATAATCACTCGATCTCCACTTTGCTCACATATTCCGTAACGATATAATCTCAGCGACATTTGACACCAAATTAATTCGTAATCAACAATAATATCTAGATGACATGAAAAGATATATATTACTTTTGAGTCTAAGGCATCCCTCATTTCACGGAAACTACCTTTGAGGTATGCTACCAAACGAAATGTCAACATATGTTATAAGCGTGAATGAGTACTAGTATGTAACATTGAATAGCTACATCCTTGGACGGGGAATTTGTAGGATGTGGGCAAATACTAAATAGTTGTTAAGTTGAAGCCAGAGTGCGTGTTTGTCTCAACCAGTGAACAAGGATACACCAAACAAGGAGACGTGAATGAGGATACACCAAATGAGGATGTCCTGAACTGTAACCATGGTAAGGGAATATGGCAACCTGCAGTTTTAGTGGTGGTTACATGTAACATTTTACAAATAAAAGGATAAAATCACATATTTAAGGAATACCATTAAAACAAGATATAATTTTGTTACTTCCAGCATGGTCAAATCATGGCAATTTATCCAATGTTATTAATTCATCTTTTTATGGAGCTTTTACACAATACTTAAGGGAGTTTAAGAAACAAAATTGATGACTGACAATACATTAATATAGGGTTTCAGACTGTTTGGGGGATCTCTTGCTGTATTTTCTCAAACCATGACAACTTTCGGGACAGCAGCAAATGGATCTTATAGGAAATACAAACTTTATGCAGGTGCAGATGCATAACGACAATCCTAACTTCCTTTCTCATGCAAGAAGATGTAGGAAGTTAGGCATTATGTCTCTTGTACATATACACCTGCATAAACCGGAAATCTAAAGGCCGTCATTTTGTAAAAGCCAAAGGCTGGCACTCTCAAAAAGTAACTTCAGACCTGGGTTAAACCAGGGCTAGTCCTTTACGAATGGACCTTTTTCTTATGGATTGGTTGTTCTGACCAAGAGGAGATACGATGTTCTTCCCACAATGCAATTCTTCCAATACAATTTTGCACTTGTAGTCACATGAACTTATAGTGACAAAAATTACCAATAATAACAGAACCCATCTCAATCTTGCATTTTAAGTACCTTTTGTGACTATAAATTCATGTGACAACCAGGGCAAAAATTGTATTGGAAGAAATGCCTTGTCACAGAACACTATACCACCTCTTGTTCTGACCCATCAATATAGATTCCTCATCTATTACATCACTTTCAGCATTGGTTATTTAGAAAAAAGGTCCATTCATGTAGGACTAACCCTGGTCTAAACCTGGGTCTAAAGTTAGGCTCCCTTTGAAAATACCAGCCAAAGCCTTCAGTTCTGTGAATGATAAGATATTTTTCAAAAATATAATCAAAACATCCACAAATCAAGGCAACCTTTGGCTTTCTTACACATTTTCTTACAAGATCCACACACCACACTCATCCAGTTTGAAGCATAAAATGAAGTACTCGAATATGTACATTAATACATACACCTTCAAACCCAGTAGCAGCCATTATCATACACATACGCAGACTGCATTATTGATACCCGCCACAATGAAGGCAACAGCATTATATACTTCAGGCTAGATGCAGTGTCCTTATATATTTCTTTTTGAAATTCCTAAATGCACAAACTCTAAATCAGAGGGCATATTCTTCCATGTACTGCAAACACTTCCATGGCAACAAATTTTTGTGAGTTGGCAATGAGTTCCATTTTCACAGCAACAAATTTGCGCAATTTTGGAGCAATTTACAGAATTTTATGTTTGAAAATTACCGCCTCTTACAAAATCTGCAAATCTTAACAGCTTGCAACAATGAGTTGGCTTGCGGAACTTGTGCCAACAACTTGGGAAAAGATCAGGAGGGGGTTAGACCAATCCCATACTGCAATGCACAGTTAACACTTCACCCTTATACCTACGTCAGTATTTATGCAATATAAAGTTCACAGGAAGTTAAAAGAACAGGGTCTTTTAGATAATCGCGAACATTCCTGAAGTACTGATAATTTTTTGTGCGTTTTATGAGCGCAAGTCAGATTTTTGGGCATTGATCACATGACCTCATTGAGTGACAATTTCTCTAATCATGATGCATTATGGGATTGGTCAACATGACCTCAAGGAAAAGCAAGCACTGTTCGATGCCAGAGAAAGCACTCGCTTGAAAATGGGTAAGTTTCATGGAAGGATACATACCATGTCAGAGTAATGTCATCTTGAGTGGACCTTTGGTAACAAGGTCAAATTATATCCCATAAAATTTTTAAAAATAAAGAATATTTATATAAAAATGTAAAATAATATCCTTTAGATTTGAAAACAACAGAGTTGAATGTTCATTCCCGTAAAATGTTTAAAATGCTCTTATCATATTACATCAGTTTCTCTTAATAAACTCGCAGTACAATAATTCCTCTCTCTCTCCCCCACTCATTTCTGTCGCCATTTAAAACACCGTACATACCGGTTACAAATCATTTCCAATGCATCTGAATTAAAATGTGACTAGTGCTGTACGTGTGGTTATAAAACACTCCAAATGTAACTTATCAACCCCTCCTTGGGAAATAGCACATATTTAACAAAATTGAGGGACGCATTGACAGAGCGACATTGATAGAGCTACAAAATAAGCTTATGCACATTGCTAGAAAACCCATGTGTAAACATGAAAGGGGAATCCGCTTCCAGAAATATATGGCAATTTATATATAGTAAGAGAGGTAAAGTGGGAATAGTACTGGATCCTAATCCTATTATGAGGTCCACTTTTTTTAGAATTTAGCCAAAAAGTGGGAAATTTTACCCATATTTTGGAATGAGTTTATGAATCAAACAGATTGCACACAAGTCTAAAAATATAATCCTAAATGATGATATTTGTAGCCTTTTAAACTGTAAATTTTGTGTTAATATCATAGCTAAAATAAGATTGTATAAGACCACGGTTGAATTATCAGGGAAAATTTTAACTGAGTTTGGTACTAGTTTTGTACACAGAGTATCGCTTTGCATTTCAATGACAACAAACAACACTGTATTCACTATGTTTTGACCATAATCCAACAAAACTGACTACTATACTTTAATTACCACCAAATAGGCGGGTCTCATAACAGTGCAAACTGATATGGAATACTGTGGTTGCAAGACAATGCAAGAAATGCAGTGTGTATACTATGCATGGCGAATGCGATTCTGCGCAAACGCTGGAGTACATTTTGGTTTACCTTTACACACGGAATGTTAACAACCGAATAATTCCCGCCCATTTGGTGGTAATCGAAGTATAAGAAAGGATTCATCATAGGAATAGGACCCATTACTATTCTCATCTTGTATCTTATTTAGTATTTGTTTTATTCTAAAATTTGTGCCATATTTTTTCTGGAATAGGGAGTAACACCAGAGGGTATATCGAGTCAATCCACAATGCACCAGTTTTGGGAAATTACACCTCAATATTTAAGGTCATGTGATCCCACAAAAATCCTCTTCTTAACATATAAAGAGCTCATTTTAGTCCACAAAGCATTAGTAATCAAGTAATTTTTTTTTATGATAATGAAATGTCTTGTGGATCTTAAAGTTGAACACTTTATTCCCTACGTACTGAGTACAATGTAGGAACATTGCAATGCATTATGGATTGGTTCAAAACACCCTCTGGAGTAACACGACAAATCAAGCCACCTTAAGGTGGCGATACTACAAACAAGAGGTGCTCATCCAATTAAAATCCTCACTACAACAAAAACACAGAGTGTGGAATTTCAGGACAGTTAGAAGACTACTATTAGCAGATACAATGTAATTGTTCATGTTCCAATAGAACTGATATCTCCCCAACTATAGTACATTTTGATGCAAATCTCACAACCTTAGAAAGGGAGGGGACTTTTAATGGAAAAGCTACCTTTAAATTCAACAACACGCTTTACCTGGCATCATAAGGAAAGTGAAATTGCAATATAATACAGATACAAATATGAGAAATATTTTATAACAAATATTTTTACTAAAAAGTGTAAGAAATAGCTTATAGTGAAATTGCAGAATATTCTCTGAAAATCCCATCACTTTGTTATACATGGAGAAGAGATTTTTTTCAGCTCAGACAGCAATCAAATATTCCAAGGACTGCACAAGAATGTTTCACCTTCATGTGATGGTCTACTATTACAATTTTCATTCCGTTCTTCTCAAGACACGGTGAAGTGGTAGTTCAGTCCTGTTTCAACAATTACGTCCTGGTTTGATCCCTGATCAAACTGATTTTTAGTTTTCCAATCCATGTTTTTGCAGATATTCTCCAGGTATTCCCACATCTAAAATCGGATCTCTTCTCCATATGTGATGCAAGCTTCAAAACCAATTGGATGTTGCACTCATGCAGTCAGTTTACCGACTGTCTGCCTGTCAGTTTTGAGTTCTTTGCTTGAGTCGTCCCGGGGCAGCCAGTGGGCAGAAATGGAATGTGCGCGATGTGCTCACTGTCTGTTCTAGGTGTTTCAAACAAAGGACACAAAGCCAGTAAGTAGGCAGGCAGTCTCACACCAGACCAAGTGTGACATCTGGTTGTAATGTTCACATTCTTTTGCTGCCCACTAGGTGTACCAGGTGGCTCAAACAAAGGACACACAGCCAGTAGGCAGGCAGTCTCACAACAGACCAAGTGTGACATCTGATTACAATGTTCACATTCATTTGCTGCCCACTGGCTGTTCCAGGTGTCTCAAACAAAGGAACACAAAGACGACGTAGTAGCGGCGTCTACACCAGGGACCAAGTGTGACACCTGGTTGTAATGTCATTCTTTTGTCTGGCCACTAGTGTACAGGTGGCTCTTAACAACGGACACACAGCAGTAGGCAGCAGGCTCACAACAGAACCCAGGGTGACATCTGATATATAAATGTTACATTCAGTTTGCTGACCATGGCTGTTCCAGGTGTCTTCAACAAAGGCCACCAAAGTCAGAAGGCACCAGTCTTGAAACCGATCAAGTACGACATCCGGCAGATTTTCCGAATTGCATCAAATATTTATTCTGTTCTTTACCTAGCTCACGAGGTGCTGCAGTGCCTTGTTCTCCACTTGAGTGGATGGACATAATACATGTTAAACACATTCTCATCCATTCTGTCATCAAAGCAAATTGAGGTTTCAAACACCTTGCTAGCCTTGTGCAGCCCTGAAACTTACTGCTAACATACAAAATTACGCTACGTATGTCACCGTAAATAGTGTCGTTAACACATATGCTTATATTTGGGTATCGTTACACTTGCATAAAAAGTGGTGGAAAAACTTACTTGTGCATCTTATATAAGCACACATGTAATACTTACGCTACAACATCTTGATCTATATTCGCTAAATGCACAATGCATTGAGTTATGATTGCAATTTTAATAAGCATGTATTATCAATCGGCAAGGAAACCCGTACTCTTGTGCATTGATTGCCGTGCACTATTGTACGTCCTATACGCAATCCAATATGCACGAATAACAGTCAACCGATTCGTTTTACACAGGCATCGAGGATTAAACATTTTACAGACAGACTGAGCAAGGGTATTCCTCGACAGTTCTCATACATCCGCTCTTATACATGGCAACACAATTATACTGTCAAATTGCAAGAACTGAATATGACCATCAATAATTACAGCTGAATGGGACTTCTTTTGACTATATATCATTGGAGTGCAGTTCAAAAACCTGGTGAGGTAGAGAAGGTTTCTCTTTGATTATGAAAGTTTGGCCCTTGTTATTACAGAGTAAATTTTTTTGAGTGATAATGAAAATACTTGAATAACACCTTGATGTTTACAACTTTGTATGGTTTTTGATATTGTGACAAAGATCAATATGAGTGAATTACCCACACAAACTTCTGAAGATTCATGTCAAGTCCTGCATAGATGATGCGATACTTAACAAATACAAGCTCATGTTGGTGCATGGTCTCTTGTGTAGTTAACTGGGAACAATGGGTGGGAGTTTCCATAACCTGACCCATCTGACACACTTTTGAATTCGGAAACCCTTCACGGAATAAAGCATGTTTTTTCCATTAAGGTTCCCGAATTCATAAGTGTGTCAGATGGGTCAGGTTAAGGAAACTCCCATAATGGGCCCCAGTTGGGTAAACATGGGAGTCTCCCATCATTAAATGCCACATCATCTACTCCCTGTTATTTTTTAACATGGAGTCTTCATTGTAGTGTTGCTAAAAATATGGACAAATATTACCATGGATCTAATATAAGAATGCTTTGATCAGGTCAGAATTGCATTTGCTGATTTGCCAGTCTAATGATTATTGAACACATTCCTACACAGCAATATTCCTCACCAATCGAGTGCCTGAGAAACAGTACCGATGGTACCAGTGTACCTAATACATGAGTCCCCAATGTCGAAGGTACTTCATTTGTACCTGTGTACTCTGTAATAATCACGCCACAGCCAGTCCCTATATCATGACCACAGTAAGCTAATTCTGTCCAACAATGTGGTACCAACTCACAGGTGGATCTACTACATGGTGTGCACCAAAGTCAGGAATTTTACTGCATAACAAAAATGTGAAAGCAATTTTGACTTCAAAGCATTTCATGCAAGATACACCCCACAAATTGGCACTTGATTGAGAAAAATGTTCAAACATACAGCAAAATTGGTTGCCACACTCCTCTTGCCTTTTAGCTGAAGCTACACAGAATTCAATCAGTAGCCTGTAATACACAGCATTTTCTTTTACTAAATTGCTTCAGTTCACTTTTCTTCGCAAAGCTTTCGACAAACCAAACTATACACCTGTCGCTTGACAAAGATTCTACATTCCTTATCAACTACAGGACAATAACAATATTAATTTGTATTATAGTTTTATGTAAGATAGAAAACTTGTAAGAAAAATGTACCGCTCAATTACATCAGTACTTTACATCAGCATATAGAACCAAGTTATGAGAGCATAATATATAATATAGACAACATACAGTGCTACAGTGCCATTTTACTTCATATACAAGCGACTTCTCAATGCTCAAAATAAGATGTACCTCATTTAAGAGAGACCACTCATTAAATTGTATCATATTTCTGTTAGCAAATCAGTACTTTCTCTAGTACACTGTACTAACTGCACACATACTGTACTGTACTCGCATAATTCCCATCTTAAAATTCTGTCTGTGAAAATAACAGTGTATACTGTACATCACATAACAGCAAAGAAAACCTTTAAATTCGGTCTACTCTTAAGTTCCACCTTTCAACAATTCAGGAATGATCCATACAGATACTCTTGTCCTCTTACCACACCAACTAGGCAGAAAATGAGGGGTTTCAAAATTAAGTTACTTTAATTTGCCTCCAACTTAATAAATGCCGACTTGACTCTACGTTATACAATAGACAGTTGTAAAGAGAGTACAGTAGGAGGATAAAGTTGAACCAAATATACCTGCATTATATACAATGGTGGGAGGGGTTTGAAGGACATATACACAACAATCACTTCATAATCGATTACACTGTCAGCTTAGCTTCTCAAGAACAAAGTAAGAAAATATTTACAGAAATTTAAGTAATATTATAAACTCATGCACAATTTATCCAGTAAATTGGTAATTGATTCCACGGATAGAAAGAAACAGTTACTATACAGAGGAAAATTTTCATGTACACATGAAATGGTAATGCATTTTTCTATATTGCTTTTTATTGATGTAAATTTAAAGTTTGTGTTTTGTTCAAAAGTACAAACACAACTCACAATTAGTGTTCTGGACAAACTGAAAGTAATGAAAAGGTGCAATAGCAATGACTGCAGTATAAGTCCCCTCATCTCTATTCATATAATTTTGCATTGCTATTTACAATACAAGGTCAAGTATGCAGAACAGATAATGGTACTCAAGAGAGTTCTTAGCACCAACATTGAGCCTTTGACTCAAATTAGCATAACCAAAAGAATGCTTTTGGCATACATCTCACAACTGCTACATATACCTTGATTAACATTGCGGTTGATCATTTATTAACATGTTTATGAATGCAAAAAACAGACATTTGGCATCATCACCCAGTGAGTGCCAAAACTAGGGTTAAATTATTTACATCAGGAGTATTTTTTAGTAACTTCATATTTACACGTCATTTTGAGATCTGTAAATATAAGAATTATGCAGAAGATGGTGAAACAAGGCAACATGACTAACAGTAACACACTCAAGTAAAAGATGGGTAAAGGAACAATTAAGAATACTTAAAAATGCATGTAATATGGTGAGGTAAAGTGAAAAACAAAGAAACATCTGTTTGAACCTACATATTTATATAGATCCTGTATTCAACATCGTTATTGGATCCAAGTTCAAAGTTCAGCTTTGAAAAAATAGCATCTTTATATACAATCTTTCAGGTGTATTTTCTTATTTCAGCAAATTATTTCAAACTTAGCTATATTCAGGATTAATTAGTTGCTTTTAATCTAAAATTCTTAATCATTTATTTGAAAAAATAGACATAGTTCAATTGGAAAATTTCACCAGAATAACAACTCTGAACAACAGCTGAATAATACTTAGACTATTGCATTAAAGTTTCAAAGTTGTTCATATTTTATGTGAATATATACAGTATCAATGCCCACATGAAATAATTCAGATTTTGAATGAAAGTGATTTTGCTACAACATCACAGGCGAAATTTACAATCATGCAAACGAAAATACTATCTGACTAAAATTATTTGTAATTAAGTGCACCGTAACAGGCTATTATTTTTCATTCCTCGCTGGGCAGGAAAAAATTCCTAAGTGTTTTTGGCCCTTGAACGTGCTTAAAGGAAATTGCTGATGTAAACTCTATTATAGGAATGCTTTAAACATGTTCAAGGGCCAAAAACACACAGGAGGTTTTTCCAGCCCAACAACGATTTTTAAGAATCATTCTTTACTCGTATAATTATCTCTGAGGTGAAACTACATCCTGTTCAGAAAGAAACTGGCCGTTATATTTGAATGCACAAATATCTTTCGCAGCATTATTTACGGTGGGCAGACAGCCATTTTTTTTAAGACAAGAAGATTCTATGGCCATTTTTGCTGCTGATAACAAATCTGGTAAACATTTTTACATCAATTGAATTTTTGACCCTGTTCTGCGGACTGTAAATTTTGCATGTGAAGTCATTGGTGAATTTTTACAATTTCAGACATTACTTAAAAAGTGATACTCTTCTCAAACTATTTTGTCAGAAAACCACACACAGATGGTTTGTACAGTGGTATGTATTATGAGGTGCAAGGCAGTTAATTAGAATTAGCAATTAAGCCAGTAGAATTACCAAAGATATAAGAAAGGTCATTCTATCACTGTTGTGGCAAGTTTCAGTAGATAACTCTTTGCACAACATTTCAATCAATTACACTTAGTGGTATTTGAGCCTGTCGCAACAGTAATACTATGATGTTTCTCATGTCCTCCTACACTGTAAACTTCTAACTTGCTTCATGGCTATTCTATTAAATGCTTGCACCCCACAATACCAATTCTGTAAAACTGAAGCCCTGCAATTTCAGTAAAAGAACTCCCACTTTTTCTTTTGCTTTAATTTAAAGACCATAGAGGTATCTATATGTGGAGTTTCTGACAAAATAATTGCAAAGATAATCGATGTTCAATGCCATGCCTAAAACAAGGGATTTAAATATGCTACGTGGTCAAGACAGTGGAGGGGCAGCATGTACTCGGAAGATTGACGGATGCTGACGTGGCGCGTTATTTACGTCACTGAGACTGCGTGCTAGTGTTACATCATCCATGATCGTCTACATCATACTGCATGATATTTGTGCCTTGGGGAAATTGCTTCCTAGCAGTCGTATACTTAAAGCGTTCTATGGGGTATTGTACACAGTTTCACCAGTCTACTAAAACTATTTCAAATTCAATACGGACTTTCATTTGCCAAAAGTTGAATTCCTTGAGGCCACAAACCTTTCCAAGATTTGTTTTCAGCAGCTAAAACAGTGTCGAACCACTAGTCTAAATAGAGATTTGAAAAAAAAGTTAATTTCTCACCTCTAGCATTAAGCAAGCTCAATGGATTTGGAATTTTGACAAACAACCGAAGATATCAGTTCTCAACTCTGGAAAAAGCATCGAGGTTACTAGTTACAACCTTTAGATTTCAGGTTATGCGGATGCAGATGTAGAGTGCCTAAATTACTGTCTTCAAAAGGTATTGGGATGCATGTCAAATAGGCATGAGGGGTAGATGTTTCATATCATACAGCGCATGACGGAATCATTGTACTACCGCATTTGATCCTTTGGGACTTCTGATATGAAAGGTTATCCATCATGCCACCTAAATCTGCCATCCCGAATAACATGAAATCTAAAGGGTCAGTCAGTATCAGAGAGGTGAAGTGTCTCCAAACGGCTGCTCCAAACACACTTTATTTCCCGATGTTTAATATAAATTTGTAATTTTTGCTTGTTTGTTCTGTAAATTATGCTCCTTTCTGTTATTTGTTCTATTTCATTTTATGCTTGGTAAGGTGCTGTGTTCTCGCAGAGCACCATAGATGGTCATTATTTTGTTATTAAAACCGAGTCTCATATAAATTGGTTTACCACATACGCAACCAGTCCTCTTTCATTTTAAAGCAGGTATTTACAGGAGTTTCCGTAACCTCACCCATCTGACACACTTATGAATTCCGTTAAGGGTTTCCAAATTCACGTGTCAGATGGTCAGGTTACGGAAAATCCTGGTATTTAGTTTTTTACATGGTCACAACCTGTACAAGAGATTAGGCAGAATTCTGAATGAGCACTTGTGGAACCAAGTTAATAAAAGACAATACCACCAAACAAGGTAAGAACTAGTTGCAGAAACACAACAAGTTAGAGATAGTGTAAAATGGTTAGTAACTAAAAATACTGAGTCACTATGTTAGTAGCCCTAAACTAATACCTAAAAGAGCCCTGCTCTGTGGAAATCTTGCTAAAAAGTAAAAGGAAAAGAGAATATGCTACAAATAGGAAAATGGGTTAACTTGTTTAGCCTCAGATCTTACACAAGGGTTATTGGTTGGTGCAAAAACCTCAGGCCTCAAAAATTTCTGGTACAGACTATTCTCAAGCATAATGACAAAAGCCTTCAAGAGCTTTAAATACACATAAATAAAGACATTTTATATTTCATGTGCATGTACACGTCTTGCCAACAACTTTTGTGTCAATTACATGGTTCATTCTTTACAGTAAAAGTTTGTGTAACAAACATTTTATATGTAACTTAGACAATTAAAAATGAAGATTAGATTTGATTACAGAACATTGTTTAATGGTACAGGTCCCTGTTAAACTTGGGTGTCATTCTGTAGTCAAAAAGATAACTGGCTTGTGCAAGTTAACCATAATAAAAATACCTTTGTACATTGTTCAATTAAAAACAAACTGAACAGGTGACAAATGAGATTGATAATATGAGTAGTAACCAAAGATGTATGTCATTCATACCTGATAATAACCGGAATATTGCAAGATTGTTCATCCTTTTCTCTCAGCTACAAAGCACCAACATAATTATTCTTATCCCTCCAAGTGAAATTTTCCACTAAATTTCAAATTTCACTTTCAAGAGATGTATTTACAATTCAAATCACAGCTCTTCTATACAGATGTCTCAGGCTGCAATCCCATCTACAGTAAAGCAGTTGCTTAGCAACAGTCTTATTACTCTCCTTCTTCCTCCTCTTCTCTATCTCCCCATAGCATTCTTCAGCCAGCATAAAGTACTTGTTAGACAGACGTCCCTTCATGGCCGCCATAGCGCCCTCTGCAGCCTCATTGTAAAGATCACCTGTTAATTAAAACAAAAGGTTTATCAGCGACTATTTCCTTGAGTTAATAGGTTACTAATAGGTCAAAACAGGGGGGGCCGTATTCAGGATTTATTTTTGGGGGGGGGGGTGCGGGACTTCGAAAAAATGGACTTTTTTGTAAAATGGACCTAACCCCCTAAAAGGGCAGTTTCTGCCGCTGATTTATGAACTAAAACAGCTTAATCGCAGAATGCTATTACACTGTGCACTGGGTATGATAAATTCGTCATTAGGTGAGTTGGGATTGGATACGGAATATATCTAGTCTCAGAAACCCCGTACACAGTCCGTATCCAATCCAACTCACCTAATGATGAATTTATCATACCCATTGACCAATGTATAGCATTCTTGCGATTTAAGCTGTTTTAGTTTCCAAGATCAGCGGCAGAAAATGCTGCAGACGATATAACGGATATTCTCTTGCCACTACATACCTGCTTTGTTAGGATCCTTTCTAGGCTCAAAATCCCCCTTCCATGTATCTCAGCCAGTCTAGCCTGTATTTATCTGGGGGCGTCCATGGTGCTCAAATGTTCCTTCATCGTCTTCTTTTGTGGTTTCCAATTCCTCCTGGTACCATGCACTGCTTCTGTCCATCGCCGTTCTCTGCATAGAACATACATGTGTTCATCAATTTTAGTAGTATGCAGCCATTTGTCACCCTTTAGTTGCGTAATGCATTCATTCCAAATCGTGGATTCAACAAAAAGGTACTACTGCTGTGTAAAATTTGTTAAGGAAAGCGGGCCATGTTAGGAGCGTCCGTATCATGATTACACGCGGCCCCGGATTCAGCTTACCAGCTCAACTACTCATAACATGTAACGCCATTATCAATGGCTACACAAAGGAATGAACAGATCTGTTTTCTTGCTTTGCTTTGCAGTGTTTTATTACATTGAGAAACCTGTGGTCCTATCTTGTCATTGGTTGAGAGGAAGTGCTATAGAGTGATCAATAGAAGTTTTTGATTACCACCAAATAGTCGGGCCTCATAACAGTTTGGCACTGAATGGAATAATGTAGGTGCAAGATAACGGGCAAGAGCAGTGTGTATATTATGCGTAGCGCACGCGATTCAGTGCAAATGCTCGAGTACATTTGGTTTACTTTTACCCGCGGAACAATAACAACCGAATAATTTCCGCCTATTTGGTGGTAATCAAAGCATAGAGGTGGATTTCATGATCCTACCCTGCAATTTTGTGAACAGTTCACTAGATATCCTAGCAAGAGTTATTTCCAAAATTTCAGTTCATTTTTATGGTGGGTTTTGATACTAAGAGCAAATCTTTGCATTACGGTGCCCATATGCCACTGTATTATTATTTGTCTGTTTACGGACAGAAATTCAAAATTACATATTCCTTCCAGAGTAGATCAAATCTATCCATAAGATTTTAAGCTCCATATGCTACACTTATTTAAGTTAAGGCCATGATATACTAGCAGTCGCAGCATATGACTGTAAATCGCTAGTGATAAAACGCTCAGAGTTTCATCAATAGCTTCCAATGTGTATATCGCTGGAAGCATTGGAGCAACTGAGTCGAATTGAATTCAACTGGCTTGCGTCAAGTCGTTTTGGCGTGCTAGCGATTTATCAATTAGATATCGTCAGTCGCTTTGCCAATCAGTGGCTGAAGTGACGTCATTAAAAAAAATGCTACGTTTCTTGCTACTTTCTAGTATATAATGGGCTTTAGTCCATTGGTTCAGATCATACAAAAATTTCAACTTTTTGAGGTAAATTGGGGCGACAAGACTGTGGATCATGAAATACCCCTTTAAGAACACTGCACATAATGCATCTGTGGCTTAAGTCACCACTGGATAAAAATATGTAAATGAGTGGGTGGATCATTGTTCATTTCTGATGAATCCCTTTGTAGCTTAGTTAAATCCCTAAGTGAACCACAAATCAACACTTCCAAGCTACTAACATGATAACCCAATAGTCCTAATGCCTACTTTCCATACAGTTGTATAGTACATTACTACTGCCATTGCATGCTATCCCTTGTCAGTGAATCAACTTTGCCTACCTATTAGGTCCCAGACCAATGCCTGTGTCAGAGGCTTTTGCAAGATGTAATATAGATCCTCTATCACCAGCCTGAGCAGCCATCTCCATCCATTCTAAGCCTTCAGCATAGTTTTCTTCTGTGTCCTGTCAATTACATGCCAAGCATTCACTTAAAGCTGACTCCGAGATTTTCCGATGAGGGCGCACTCATTTTCAAACAAACCATGCCCATGATTTTTGCATATACATAATGCTTGTCCATATACTATCACTGGGGGAAATAACTAAGTTCAAATCGAATCCTTCATAATAGAAAATCACAACTTTGTTTACAAACTTACATATCCGGACTTTCTGTTATACACGGTATCCTATGGCACTGAATACTGTGCATAAAATTACTGCATGAAAACAAGATAAGAATCCGTATTCATCTCTGAGTTTGGAATTAAGCATTTTAGGTGTCTATCTTTATTCAAGATGACTATTTTTAATCACTACACAAACAAATTATATTTCGAAATCTCTGAGTCAAGCCTTTAATAATCACAAGATAATTTATTTCATACATTACATTAACAATCAGAATTCTTTTTCTCAGCAGTATGTGCGAGGTGACTAAGTTTGCCTGCTGCGAGGAGCTTATCATGTACGACACAGCACTACAAGCAACCAGAATTGGGCAGTGATTTTCAAGGCGTAATACAAAACAATCGCAGCCAGTGTGTACATGCTATACTAGATTTCCACTCCTCGTGTCACCGGAGGAAAAGTTTTGGAGAGCGTCAATTAAGTTTTGGGATAGGGGCCAGAAAAAGAAAACGTGGCCTGATTCACCTGTTTCATGAGCGAATTAAGATAATCTGGCTTGCTTTTCGTATTGCCATCATTTTCAAAGACTGTGTTCTTTGTATCCAAAACACACGGGCGCTCAAAAGTCAGTAACAGTCAACTCACCTGTTCATTGAATACCACTGAAGCCAATACGATTAGTCAGAATGTTTTGAGAGCTATAATGTTTTTGTAGCTGCAAATGCGCTTACGTTGACTTGAATTCTTTCATTAAGCTAGAATTGATTTCTCTCGCTTTGGACTACATTTTCATTAGACTAGCGTGAATTTCAATCATCGCTTTAATTTCCACGCACTGCACATGCCCTTCATTCAATGCCCATACCTTCAGAAAAGTACTAGAGGTGACACAGGGGTTGAATCTACTAAACCTGGTGTGCATTATGATTGAAATATACGTCTATCAGAGAAAAAGAATTTTGGCTGTGAGTGGAATGGTGGGAGATAATGCAGGTGTAACAAATATGTAGGGTAGCCCAAAAATCTTTGACAAACATTATTTTGACATAAAGCGATGAGGATTCATACATTGTTCCCGTCTAAAAATGCTATTACCATTGTGATATGACACATTTTACTCATGGCAGAGGTTAAAAACATTACGTTTCTTCTCTAAATATTATTCACTGGTCGCCTATACTTTGTCAGCCTGAAGTTGAAGTGACGCACTGAAAGTCGGGTACAAAAATGTATACGCCCGCGTTCTTACTTCGTACTTTGGGCTGGACAGCGATACTGACAATCAACAGACATCTCTTCCAGTACATCATGAGGGAGTTGTACATACATCCTAGCCATGCCAATAATAGCTTCCAGCACACCACACTTGGGCAGCCTGTTCAACATGATACAACGCTCCGTCCATGTTACGGTCATTCTCATCCTCCGAGAAACGTCCAATCTCATGGTAGCGAGCCAGACCAGGTGAATCTATCATGGGAAAATAAATATTGATAAGTGTTGAGAAATTAAATTTGGCCACTTTGATGAGTGACACCCATAGAAACACTAGAGGAGAAGTCAGATTGGTTATACACACTTGTATTAAAGCTTCAATAACAATGCAGGGCACTTTGGATGGGGATACTTGGCTTTTTGTGAGTATGTCATAAAACCAAATATCTTGATGATTGCATGTTTTAGTGTGCAAAGTGCATTTACAAGTTAAGGAGCATTTCGTCGATCCTAGCACCCACGATCCTTTACTAGATATCCCAGAGAAACTATTTCCAAAATTTTCAGTTTGATTCCTGAAATTTGAGCCCTCAAATCCATTTCATCCCAAGATATAACAAAAATAAAATGCCGTTTTATATAGTAGTTAAACCATCAATATTAGCAAATATTGACAAAAAAAAAAAAAAAAAAAAAAAAAAAAAAAAAAGAAAAAAATAAAAAAGATAGGGGGGGGGGGGGGGTCCCCCCCCCCCCTTTATGTGCATTATTGCGTCTACCATCAAAACTGGCACGTTTGTTTTTCCCACGGGACTTGTATGGGGTGTATGTGCACGTGTCAGACTCTCATATCAAAAAGAAAACATACCCATAAATCGGAAACAAGGACCTTAAGAGTATAATCGATTTGCACATAAATTTGGCCATCCACATACTATATACTTAGACCAACGGTTCATATTATATAAGAATCTCTACGATTTTTTTGTAAATCGAGGAACGAGGATGTGGATCGAAAAATATGCCCTTTATTCTAAAGAAGCAGTCATTTACTCGCAGCACCATAGATTCTGAGATGCTGAGTGCATTTATAAACTTTTTCAAATACGCCAAATCACATCCACTGGCGGCAACAAATGGAATGACAGGCTGTTCAAGTTTACCTCGTATGTAACGGAGTACGCGATTGGTCAATAACGCATCCTGTGACCATGTATAAACAAGCCTTTATACATGGCTGCCTTGACGAACGCCGAATAGTGATAAAAAAAACATGCAATTTCGGCCGAATTTGATCTTTACTGATTTATTTTGTGATATATTAACAGAAAGTACGGTAAACACAAAACGGCCCATCCGTGCATAACCACGCTTTAGTCATTACCCAAATCCCTATTAATGAACCCCTAAGTCTGTTAATTCTGTATTTCTTTGAAAGGTCAAATCAAGTATTCATACAAAGCCCCACCAAAAGAAAATCATCCATTAATACATGCACCTAGACTTTAATAGACATAGCATTAAGAACCGTGAGAAGAACCTTTTAATGACCATACTTTTGTACATCGTTGGTTACGATTGACCATGTATTGTGGTCCCTGTGTATTTTTGAAGGTGACAAGTCCCATCTTCATTTTTTCTCTCAAAGTTGTTTGATTTGGATCATAACACATAAGCAATTCAAAACATACCAACATCAAACAGCCATTGTCTAATCTTGCTGCATGCAACAACCTGTCCTAAGATGGATCCCCCGCTTTTTGATGATTAAGTCTTGCTCTCATCATCATCTCACATGGTTGCAGAAGATGCCTTGTGTTGCTGGTTTCAATAAACATAGCGGCCGTTCCCTTCCTCCTGAAAATGGCAGAAAATGTGATGATATCAGAACTACTGAAGCCAACATCTCAAATCATAACCCTTCACATGAAGTTACTTCTAGTATTCTTTTAATTTGAAATGAAAATCTTGTCATTTTTTTTGTTTGAATTTTTCCCCATAAAGTGGTTGATTGCAAAATGCTGCATGAAGCGACATCATCACACCATCCTTCTAGCAGATAAATATAGCCTAAGAAATCGCCTGCACCTAAAAGACAGCAGGAAGGTTTAGATGCCATGTGCAAAGCAGTTTCATGTACATTTAATGTGGAATTCCTTTTGTTATTGCTCAATCAACCAAAAGAATTTGATGTCCATTGCACCAGTGTTTTGCTTGTACTTGGAATGTGTGAATTCCTTTTGTTAATGGTCAATCAAACAAAAGACTTTTAGATGTCCATGCACCAGCTGCGTGCTTGTACTTGGAATGTGACATTCTTTTATTAGGGATCATCAAACCAAAGAATTTTAGATGCCATGCATCAGGTGTGTGCTTGTACTTGGAATGTGAAATTCTTTTGTTATGGTGATCAATCAAACAAAAGATTTTGATGCAATGCATCAGGTGTGGGTGCTTGTTACTTGTAATGTTGTGAATTTACTTTTTTTCATGATCAATCAAAAGAATTTTAGATGCCATGCACCAGGTGTGTGCTTGTATTTGAATGTGAAATTCTTTTGTTATGGATCAATCACACCAAAGAATTTGCATATGGAATGCATCAGAGTGTGTGCTTGTACTTGGAATTGAATCCTAATTGTTCATGGATCAATCAACAAAAGAATTTGTTTGATGCCATGCACCAGGTGTGTGGTTTGTACTTAATGTGTTTTGTATGGATCAATCAAACAAAAGAATTTTAGATGCCATGCACCAGCTGTGTGCTTATACATGGAATGTGAAATTATTTTGTTATGGCTCAATAAAACAAAAGAATTTTAGATGCCATGCACCAGCTGTGTGCTTGTACTTGTAATGTGGATTTTTTGTACAAGAACATGCATCGTGTATGATATCCAAACCTCCCTAATGACTTCTGTGAGGATGAATGCAGAAGATTTTGTCTGCAAATTTGTCCTTTAAATCTTATAACAGGCTATTAACAGGAATATGAGTAAAATATATTAAGGCACTACATATTCTGTTAAACAATTAAAATCGGAAAATAGATGAGATTTGTCACTTCTAATGAACCAATCCTACAAACATATTCATAATAATGGTTTCTGCAATTTCATCACACCGGCAAATTAATTAACATAACTTCATCCAAAACATTACCTATATTATAATGCACCTTAACAAATACTTAGATGGCAATGACCATGCACAAATTTCACTTGAGGGTTACATGTGCATCAGGGTTCTTGAAGGTGCAACAAGAGATTTCAAGTCATCTATATTTTCTGTGTTATGTAGTGATTTCATATAGATTAGATGCTCAATAGATTTCCTACCTTTTACTTGGCTACAGAATAACTTGCGATTTGCATATGCTTATATTTCAATAGAAAACAGGCTGAATTTCATATTTGCTCCTATATGAAATTAGAAATTTCACAATGATTGTACCAAGGAATTAGTTCTCAGCTTAATCCTTTCAGATGGGTATATTTTTGATAGAAAGCTTTAGACCAGTGCAAAAATCAGAATTTTTACATTTTTAAGGGACACCTGTTATTTGAAATCTCTTGTTACACCTTTAACATCAAAGCAGGGCCCTGGATGCAAAGTTTGAATGCAAATATGTAAATATGGTAAACCTAACAATATTCAATGCATACAAGTGACTAAAATGTCATGAAGTCTTAAGTACTGTAAAAGTAGAAATATTAACGCTAAATTAATTTTGCACTTTTCGCGCACTTATGGGCAAGCGTGAAATTAAGAACACGTGAAAATATTTTGTATGCAAGTCTATGTAGGATAGCTGGGAAAAAGGCAAATTTAAAAACAAGTCAAAGTGCTAAAAAATGCAGAAGTGTGAAAAATTACACACGCGAAAATTACCATTTATACAGTACTCAAATGGGAACCCTGATGAACATGATACACTTATCAAACAAGGTATGTTATTGAAATAAATTAACTAATATTATGGATTAAAATGTAAATACAAATTTGAATTGACATTCAAAACACTGCAGCCAATCTTGAACCATGTATAGGCTAGTGTAACTAATTAACTTGATTTGAAATATCAGGTTTCAGCGAGTCCCAAACAAAAATATTTTACTGCTTGCAAGGAAAATTAACTTCGTAGAATGGCAAAACATGGTTGTCATTTTGCAAAGTGCATTTCACATGGACGTTAAATCAATATGTACTTTGCAAATAATAAAACATGGTTGTCTTTATACTGTATGAGAGAAAGAGATATATTCATTATGTTACTTTGATATTTAATTCAATTATCAATTAAAGGTGGTTGTTCCAATTTTTTTGTCTATCGTGTTGTCTACTTGATATGGGAGCCTGACACTTGAATATGCTGGCCACCAATTACCACGGAAAACAAACTTGTGGTTTTGATGTTAAACGTGATAGTGCACAGTGCAACCCCCTATTCACTGCTGTGCTAATATTGATGGTTAACCATTAAAATGACAGTTTTTGTCAGTATCCAGGGAAAGAAATGGAGTTGAAAGCTGAAAAGACAATGAGAAAAATATGTCTTTTCATATGATTTAAAAATTATTGGAAGATGATCGGAACAAGCACCTTCAACGGTTGTTCTTTGTTTAAATCATTTCAAACAGCAAAATGATGAAACATAATATTTTAAGCTGAACCCCTGGAGGAAAAGTTGATCTAATTAAGTTGATCAAGTAGTGTTTAAAATTTAACTTCATATTACCACACTGGCTCCAATAGAGTCTCACCTTAAATTCCAATCATACTTAATTAACCCAAAACAATGGGACTATACTTGAGTCAGTATGATAATACTCTATTTATAAGTAATAACATATGTAAAATTATGAAAGTGCAAACCCAATGTAAGGTGAACAATATGAGTTAAAGAGAACACACCGTGTAATGAAACATGAGAGAATGTCGTTATGTAGTTTTTATCATTTTAGTTGAACTGAATCAAATTTGAATCCTGATAATTGCAATAGTAGATTGTCAATTTGAAGAACAGGAAGAAAAGTTAAAGGTCTATGGTCTGATCACTAATAGCCTTGTCCCCAGAAACCCAGATTTTACCAGAAGAAGTGAAGAAAGCTACTATTTCTCTCACTCACCCTGTATGTTTAGCTTCATGAGTGAAAAGGTGCCCCATATTAGTTGAACAATATTAAATTTACAGAGTGTTCTATGGGCTTACAAAATCATGTTTTTAGCTCACTCATCAAAACTTATCAAAATATCGGTGTCAAACTTCACAGATGGGGTATTGAGGTCAAGCTGGTAACTTTATAGTTATTTGCCAGACTTGCTAGTATTTAAAAAGGTTAATTTCCACCCATAAACCAAAAGATTATGTCCATTTTAACCATAGCTCTAGCATTAGTTTTCAAATGGTTACACAACTCAAGTTCTGTAGTATTTTTCAGTTTCTTTCAAACAATTAATAGCTTCTCATTGGCAATCTGAGTATCTAAATGCTATTCCGAAATGTTTACAACATCGCTTTTAGCACAATCCTGTAGCAAAACCAACTTGTGTGAGTTGTCACAGCCAATCACAGCAAGTGTTATGGGGGACCGAAGCCAATCTGTAATCACCATTCCTCAAGCATGTTTATATACCTGGTCCAGCACCAGTGCATTAGGATCTAGGAGTTCAAGGTATCGTCCATATTGCTGTTAGAGTAAATCACCAAAATGTTCAAGTTACATCACCTGGGCCACATGGAAGAACAGAGGATTATTTGTATTATCCACTGAATGTGTAACCCAGGCTAAAGAAGAAATAAAACAAACAAACAAACAAACCTTGTTGAGTTACTGGTTACATTTTTTTCTTAAATTCCCCTCACATACCTTATCATCTGATCAAAATCAAAATTATGAGAAATTTTTAAGCATGTGATCAACCCAAATGAGTTGGGTCAACAACAGTGTAACCAGAGGGGGAAGCTGCCCCCCCTCCCCTGTGAGTATCCCCCCTTTCCCCCTGTGAAGTTAGTGATTTTCTGCACATGCACTAAAAACAGGGTAAGCAACATAGGCCCATACTGTACTAACAAACTTTATATGCTTCCCCCCTGAAAATATGTGCCCCTCTTTCCCCTAAAAAAAGCTGGTTTTGCCACTGGTCAACAAATAAAATTGACTTCTTTGTCTGTTAGTTTCATTTGTCAAAACCAAATGTTTATGTAACACATATTTGGAAAGTTAAACATATCTAAAATGTCTTAAAAACAAAGAAACAAGATTTTAAAAATTCTAACATATTGTTAGGCCACAGATATTCAATTGATATTCGCAACATGACTCACTTGGTTATATCACATATATTTTGATTGACTTGAAGTTTAAAAGTTGTACATTGCAGCATTTGCTGTATCAAATGACAAATTTACCTCAAATTATTATGTATGATTGCCTAAAGCCTATATACCGACATACACTTGAAAAATATTGATGTCACTCTGTACTTCAGATTCAAAAGAGTATGTGATAATGTACATGCTTTGAGTTGGAATGCAATATAAAACAAAATGATACAGGAAAGTTTCAATGTGTGATGCGATGCTTAAAAGAATTCTGTCAAATGATATTTTCCACAATGAATATATACAACATCTAGTCATTATTCTGAAAATTATTCTGAAGAGCAGATTTTGTATAATTTCTAGGCCAAAGCTGTGGGAAAATCTACTTTAGTCTATTTTGACACAATGATAGCACCATCTGAATCCATCTTCTGCCAAGCATATGCTTTTCACACAGATTTTGAAAGATTACACTTCCAGCGTGCTGTCTTTGAATTTGCATGCCATTGTTATTGATCGGAAAGCAATGTGCTTATTCCAGGTGGATTAAGAGTGATATAATTTGTTGAACTAGCATTAAAGTAGTTTTTTCCTCTAATTTGCCTACAAATTGTACAAACCCACACTACAGATTTCGGTTTCAAATATTATACAGTGAATGGATGAGATGTGCATTTTATTGCATCTTGTTTTATATGACAAATTTCCTTAGTTTTTTTATGGGTTTAACACAGTAATGATAACTGGAATATTTTGTGGATTGATAATTGATGAACACTGCATGTAATAAGGTCACAATTTGGAAGTGATAAGTGAGAGAAAGCAGTGAGCAATAACTGAAGGCTTATGTAGGATAACCAGCCATGCAGTGTTTGCAGTAAGCAATAGAATGGTGGCAATGTGAAGATTACATGCATGATGGTACCCAATTCACCTCAACCATATACTAGTAGCTATAACCACATACCGGAACCATAATATCATCATCTTCTGTTATTTTGATACCAACTGATGGTGGCCTCTAGAGGTTATTGGTGCGCAGGGAAGAAGCCAGGCACAGCACAGGGTGCAATATTAGTAATGCAAATGGTGTAATAATAATTGTGATGGGAATTACAGCACTACTGTGTAGATAGTGGAAGGAAAACACTAGGCAAGGCAACCGACCACATCAATTCTCACACTTTAATAAAACAACTTTGCCACAACAATCCACAAACACACACATATATACACATGTCTTGTAACCACATAACCGAGACCGCGGTCACACGAGCAATATTTCGTTGTTGTGTCGTAATATTCTTATTGTGGTACTACTGTAATAATTATACGACGGTCCCGGTCACACAGTGAGATTATTGTAATCGTGTCGTAAACATTTCTGGACACACGAGCACGAGGTCAACAACACGGTTCATTGCGTAAGCATGGTAGTAAACTACGAAATGCGGTCACACAGCGATTTTGCCCAGTAAATTACGACAGTACCATGGTAGAAAGCGGCCCAACGACGGAAATTATCATCGTTAAGTTATTACGACAGTAGTATGGTACAACAACGACATGTTGTCTTAAGTTGCGGTCACACGCAGCCTTTATTGTAGTACTACTGTAGTACTATTGTAGTAAACTATGAAAAAAAGCCTCGTGTGACCCCGGTCCAAGTCTCTCTATCATTACTAATAATTGGCCTCAAATCATCTCATTAATGACACAGAATAGCTGCACAGCTTGTGCTGTACATCTATGTTGATACCTACAGATCAGGGGGGTAGGACATGCCAACCTAAGAGCAACAGAACAACATCAACTTCCGGCGTAACCAAGTGCTAGTCTTATTCAAAGACTTAACGGTAGGAGGGCGCTCTTACGCATATCGAATGATCACACACAGACTTGACTAAAGGCTAGGCCTGGTCATGAATATTTAAATCTAAATGACCATTATTGGAATTTGCACTGTTTTGCAGCGTGGTTAATCCACTAACCTCAACGGATTTCAACGTCAATAATTTTTTCTTAAATTATCATGATATTACTAAGATCTTTTGAACGAAGGTTTTAAGAGCTGATTTTGTAATGTCACTGTGACAGAGACTGCCAGAGTAAATGCACATAGCAATTCCCCAAATTATCGTTTGGAAATCCCCAATGCCCAAATCGAGCAGATCGTGTCCTACCCCCCTGCTACAGATCTAGAATTACATACATGTGCTTCTTTATAGGTACATGTATAAGGACCGCTGAATAATCTTGTACTGATGGTAGCCATAAAGACACCTATCCCGTGATTTGAAAATATTGGAAATTGCATGCGAATAGCTCAAAGTGAAGGATAGTCTGTAGAATTCTCATAATTACCTTCCAGTGTGAATTGGGGGGACCCCAGAAAGAAAGGAAGAAAAGAGAAAATGGCAGGTTCAAGATTTGATTTCATTAAAATTGTTTTCCGTGTTGTAGTAAGTGTCCGTGGCGGACAATAATGACTAAAATCTTCGATCCTGTGTCCATATTAGGGTGCTTCTGTCTTATCATTTGCAGGGTATGTTGGATACCTGTACTTGTTACATACATGCAAAAATCGTATTTTTGTGATTTTTTCGAGTGTGCTGAGTTCGCCAATCCGATAGTGTCTTTAAGAAGTCTCAGGACTTCTAACTTGTCTGGGAGGTTTTGTGTACATAGGTATGCACATGGCAAATGATACTCCATCTCTAATAACAATACTGAGTAGTAGTAGTCTATTCATGGTTTCCATTACTGCAACTTAATCACTATGTGGCATAATTGTGTCAGCAGTAAACATTGACCAAATGCCTTAGATAACGTTATAATGATTGGGTTTAAGTCAAAGAGACAGGATTAGAAATGGATCTCTAATCTTGTTTCCACTTCACAAACTACACCTAGAATGACGTACATGTTTGATAATAAAATTGAATGTGATCTGATTCACACCAATAGTAAGTTTTAGTGAACTAACAGCATATACTGGTACATCTATCATTCTGGGATAATATAAGATGGATAATTGTACACACGCATACAAACACTTAAACAACACTCACTCGATATGAACTTTGTCGTTAAAAGTACCAGTGCCCAAGTTTCAATAGCTCTTTAAATAGCTCAGAACATCATAAACTAGGGCATCCGACATATCTGCTCAAATAGTATTATCTAGCTAGGATTGAATTATTTTATTTGGCTTCAGATCTGTTGCTTTGCATATATAGACAGAGACATATTTCCTTCTAACCCTTGCAACTTCCAAAGTGTCATGCACATGTATCTGTACTTGTTTTGTACTGTGTTGCACCTGCACCAATATTTTTAAGTTTGAAAAGCAAAAGAGGACTATCAATTTGGTACTGATCAACGTATACAAATATAATTTGGGTCAAATGTTGATGTCATTAGCAACACATAATACAGCCATGTCAAGATTACACCATTCATCTAAGGGGAAATACACACATCTGTCACTGCTCTGTCAGTGCCATCATCAGTTGCCCCATTTCTCATCAATTTTGATTTCTATCAAAATCTCTCATCAATACAATTGAGCAATAATATCCAGCTGCCTCTACTTATGATGTTCCTTAAGAAGTCAGAGTCAGAATCCCAATGGGTATGACAGATGAGCTCATCAACATACATACTTTGATGGTGCTGGGAAAGGAAATGGTGTATTATGCACTCAGACCCTAGCCTTTTTTAATGGATAGGGCGTTAGGATAATGTTGAGGCTAGGAGTAAAAATATGCAAGTTTATCACAAAGGAATACGTGGCATGTAGCCTTCACTGGACAGAATTGTAGGTGTGTAATAATTTCATTTTGGTACACTGGATGTTTATGGGAATTACAATGATGGCAAAATATCAGCTGAAGAAAGGATGGTACAGGAGTTGCAATCACAAAAACAGGCTGGTGAGGCCAAAGGATGATACACCTTGTTATAGGGCTTAAGTGCAAGGTAATTTGGCTTGTGCCACACTAGTACTTAACCCAATGTTATTTTTTTTGTTTTGTTGCTATACCACAAAATCATTCTACAGTAATTTATAATCATCTGATTCTGTTAAAAAATTAATCTATAAATAAAAAATTAATGCAAAATTGTGCTTGGCAATGCAGAGAGGACAAGCACCCATGTATGTGGTGGAATGGACAATACCATTGACCCAGATGAATGTTTCATAACCTGCAACCTTACCAATCCAAAATACCACATTTTGGGCAGTTGGTACCTTATCATTAGCAAATTCAGGGTAATCCTGATTTACACAGCAGTGATCAAACTGCAAAGACATTCACACTCATTTAACAAAACCCAGTGGATCTGCTCTAGGACTGGAGCCAAGTCTTACAGAAGGGTAAAGTCACAAATCACACCACTGGACATAAATTGCGTGCTAGGTCATTCAACACAATCAACCTACCCCATTCTCCCAATACATGTAACAATATGTTGCTCATAATCCGATGAAATCAGTACGTTCATCTATAAAAGGTTGTTGTCACAGGCCAAAAGAGTGATTAGTGAGAAAGAAGAAAGCACAAGCAAGGCAGCTCAGCAAGTGTTTGCATTAGCATTAAATAACATATTAATGAGCAGTTTAATTTATCAGGTAAAGGTAATACAAAAAATGTCTTCAATCAGTTAACATATTTAACACTAATTATTTCAGGTTTGCATAATTAACCTATTGTGCGTTGTTAGCAAGATGTGTGGTGATAAGCTAGCTCTATTTGGTTCTTCTGAGATTTACGGAACATGAGAAAGCCCCCCCCCCATTGTTGTGACAGTTGTGGTTTTCGTTTGTGAAGATGTGAAGCTAGCTACTTTGTTTGGTTCTTCTGAGATTTACGGAAGCTGAGAAAAGACATACTAAAGCCATTTTGGACAGTTTGGTTTCATTTGTGAAGATGATAAGCTAGCTCTAGTGGTTCTTCTGAGTTTACGGAAGCTGAGAAAGAGCTTAAAGCCATGTTGACGGTTTGGTTTCATTTGTGGAGATTGATTGATGATTTCGTTGGACAATAAGTCATCTGACAGTAATTACTCACATTAGATTTCATTTTAGCACAAATATTCGAAGTTCACCCCGCAAACACAATGCGACAGGTTTGCTAATTCTGAACGAATGATTTGCTTTGCAGTAAGATTTCGGCTTTAATGTTCACATTCCAGGACGGAATTCATATCACCGTATTTCGGTATGTGGTGGTTCACACATGGCCTTTTGGCTGGTAGTAAAAAACTAAAAACAAAAATCCTAACGCACAATTTAGGATCAGGGGTCTTGCATCATGGCAGTGAATTTTGCAATTGTTTCTACAGATTTTATTTAAAGAATAAATTTTCAAGTCATGACAGTTATTACTTTGCAACAGCATAGCAGATTGTCCCAACATGTATTGAATCAATCGATTCCATCTTTAAAATAATGTTGTATCTTGGCCAGCCATCTAAATTTCAATATCTTGAGTTCCATGAAAAAAATCTTACTTCATTGGCTGCAAGATTTATGCAAAAATGAAGGTATGAACAACCATGATTATCACTGTAATGTTTGAATTAGGTTACTGAAAATTAGTTTAAATTGCATTATCTTTTGTTCATCCGCACATGAAAAAATTCCTGTTAATGCTTTGACTTATAACAAATGCAAGCACAATGCAATTTATGCTTTGTGTTTGTTGTGCTGTATTCCACCTATAAGCCAACTATTCTTGGATCAATAAACAAGTGAGGAGACCTGGCCCCTATTTGGTTCTGATCAAAGTATAGTACCATACTATTTTCTGGGCATACTAATTTACTATGATAATATATTAGTTAGCAGTATAGTTAGGACATGCAGCAGCATTGCCTGCCACCAAGCGAAACCCAAGCGTAAACTATCTTGATGTTGTGATAACTAATATTTCACAGTTATTACACATTACAAGTCGTTGCTTGTGTTACAAGCCATTTGAGCAATAACACCATCTGGGCATTGTGTTTAAAACCAGAATAAAATGCAATCATTGCATATGATTTCAGTTGTTAAGCACAATGGAAGATACCTACAGTAGGATTAATAATTACTTGGACAGGAGATACTCACACTTCTGTAAGCGCAACAAGCTACGCGGCTGGGTCTTTTTTTTTGGCGCATCTTCGACCAATTGCACGTCGTGAACGAGGTGAGTTGTTCCCCTGGCTCAGCAGTACACGATCGGTGTGTTCGGATTCTGTCCAACAAATTACTAACTAGGACTGTAGATGTAGGGATACCTAATACACTCTGTAGCAACATTGCATATAGGACAATTATTAATCCTTTCCACCATGGTAGATTTTCTGTATTTATGATTATAAACAGTGGCTTTTGAGATGGCGTCCCAAAGACCTGCCGTTATTGAGAAGACATATCAAAAAAACCCACTGATCTAAGATAGGACTTGTTTGGACTTCAGTTTAATGTATTTTTTTTATGCTGATTTCAAATATGGTCACGGAATTAAAATGTTTTTAATATACACAATTGCAAATGTTGTTGTTAACATTTGAAATTTTTAGAAAAAATTGAAAATTATTTGATGATCCCAGAGCGATTTGGTTGCCGTAGGGATAGAAAGTATTAAATATTACCCCATGTAGTCTCATTCCAACCTTTCATAGCTCTCATGCACATAACCTATCCAAGCTCATTTTAAACTCTAATAGATATACTATACTCTGTTCCGATCTCAAATTTTGGGGTGACGTCACTGGCGCCGTGTTCGGTTTTGCACCAGAAGAAAAGAATGTGTCGACCTTTACGCACGCGAAACAAAGGTGGCGCAATCCAAATGCTATCTAGAGCGAATGCAAAGTAGCGTCATGACGTCACCCCCAAACTCGAGACCCAACAAAGTATTAGAACACCCCACACTTCCTCTACAGTAATGTGTACAGATCAGTGAACCTTGGCAAGGATTTGTGATGGTGGAGTTTTTACATCAAAGTCGTCCCTATTAATTTGCTTCATCCAATACGTTTGTGCTTTCTAACAGGGTATTATTGAAAGTAAGGGAAAACCTGCCTATGTAGCACAAGTTGCATAAGTTTCTTCCAGTACTCTGTGCACATTTTTGTAGGAATGTACTTGAAAGAATCTTAACCCTTGCACCCCCCCATTTTTTTGAGGAAAACCAATCACGATTATTCACTGTTTTCACAGCAGTTTCAGATTAATTGCACAGAGATTCTCTTTGGAAGATCATGCCCATAACAGTGTCCAGAGAACAGGGAACAGGGAAAATGCCCCTGTCAAAACTTCCACAGGTAGGCAAACAACATGAGAAACATAACATCGATTTTGGCGTTCTTTGAAATGCTGCTTCATGTCCTTTTATCCTTTGGGAGGGCATTCAGATAAGGTCCATGTCAGTCAAAAATGGCCAGACCAATCTGTGCATGTACAAAAAAATGTTATCGCCAGAAAGGGATAGTGAGATCGGCCCTTGTCCGATGGTTACGCATTTTGCCCTCTATGTGTATTGTATAATATCAAGATCTTTATTATGTTATAAGGGCACGGAACGGGCTTTGTCCCCAGTACATCAGTGAATGTCCGGTGGTCAGTAGATCACGTTACTGGAGTCTGTACCACTCGTTCTAGCCACCATGGTCTCAATCTCGATGTTCCTAGGACACATAAATGAGCTGGCGACAGGGCCTTTACAGTGGCTGCACCGAAGCTATGGAACCAAATTCCTATCACCATTCGTACTGCCAGTACTGTTGAAAAGTTTAAGTCAACGCTCAAAACTCACCTCTTTCAGCGTTATTACTCATAAGGCGTTTTGTATCTATGTGAAAAGGCGCCTTTCCAAAATAAAGTTCATGTATGATGTTATGTTCATTGTGATTGGTCTGTTTCCCACACTTTTCCAGCGGTTAGGGGTCCTGCAGGGTTTCATTTGCGAAGGAGATTTGATCCGATGGCTTTAGGCGCTTTGAATGGACATTTCATTTGATGACGTCCATCCAAAAGATAAAAAGGAAGATAAAAAGGGACATGAAACGCAATGTGAATGGATATCAATAAATGCCAAAATATTAACATCAGTTTTGCATGTGTTTGCCCTATCTGACGAAGTGTGACAGGCGCATCACGGATTGACGACTTGACCAACGGAATATAACCAAATAAAAGTCCATGCATCCTATGCATTCTCAGTTCTTTGTATGTATGACACAGCATTATTAAACAAGTAAAAAAAGTGTTATATGAATTAGTAACAAGCCGTGGATGGAAATTTATGCAATGTCAATGTTCCTGCCCAGTAAAAAATTGCAATAAATAAACTGGGTATCTGCACTACATATTGACAATATTTTGAGGTCAATAAGCTAGTGTGCAAAATCGTGTGTGTTGCTAATTCACACACGCTGCAAACATTGCGTAAGTTCTTGGCGGGCAAAGAGTGTTAAATTTCTATCACTGTGTGAAGGCAGTTCTATTTTGTTTATATTTAAGCAAAAGGATTGGCCAAAATAGGGTAGATGAATTACCTGAATAATAGGTGTCCCAAGCCAATTCAAAATTTATCAGCCAAAATAAATACACAGCATTCCCAATTGCACATGATGTAGACATGCAGCATCAATAATGGTTTATTTTTTGCGCTACAAGGCTTCCAATTCATTCTTTAATTACGGACAAATGATTCCATGGAGTACGAAGGCTATGATACAGCTTGAACTTTGATTTCTGTGTTTTCGTCAGTCAATGAAATAACAATTTCCCATTCAATTTCATTTGACATTATTAGACTATGGTGTATCCCATTTCCATTTTAAATTGGCCATGGCAATAGATGATCATGGGAACATGAACAACAGGGTAGAAATGATTTTGCCTGTGTTTGTATAGTGTTTGCTCCTGTTTTGTGTTTGTTCACTTGTTTGTTGTAATCCTCAGGGGTATGGTCAACAAGGGTATATATCGGTTATGATATCTTGTAGTTTCTTTCAAGTATTTAACATGTTCTAACACTTTGCAATCATCATTCAAAAAAACATTCTGAGGCATCTAGACTTCCAAGGTCAGGTTTCCTGACACATATTTGTAAATGTTGGATAATCGAAACATTCAGAAATTAAACTGCATTTTTAAACTAATCATTTTGCATTTTAAAACTATCATTGCATCATTCGATTGGATTAACATTTGGGCCTTGCTAAGCTTTTCAAATGATTACACGTACCTGACTGTTTAATGGAATAATAAAATTGAATGCTTGAACTGAATTAAGATTCTTGTGAAATTGAATTGCACTTGTGAGTTAGCAAACCGGCTGAACATTGGCGAATAGAACACACACGAGCTGACATTAATCAGTGAAAACAAAAGCTTGTTTTATTAAATCGAATGGAACAAAGTGTGAAAAATGCCTAGGAAACTATATATTAATAACTGCTTAAGAATATAAGGGTTTATCATTTTTTGAACCAGTACTCTATGATGAATTGAAACTGGTGAGTATTTTGAGTGGAAGACATTCCTTCCACTTTAAATAAATGGTATAACTGATTTCAATTCATAGTAGAAAGAGAGCACCGAGTCAACAAACTCAGACCGTTATCTTTAAAATTTTTCTTTTAACGCTATAAATTGTAGACACTACATCAAGGAGCACTTAATCTAGACAAAATCTCCCCAAAACTTTTCAAGATAATTTGAATTTGATCAAAATGGACATTAAGCTTACCCTGGTCAACGTATCACTATCCGACTCACTCAGACCCCTTCTTCTCCTGTTGTTAAAGAACTTTGGCATCTCAGGCAGATCTCTTGGTGAATCCGCCGCATCCTTTGGCGATGACATACTCACATCATCCGGTGACGAGGGCTCAAAGCTGATTTCAGGTGGTGATCCCACAGGTGGCGACATTGAACCAGTGGAGCTTTCAGACATGGAGAGTGCCCTCTCTAGGATGACAAATTGTGTCACGTCGAGTGGCGAGATAGATGGACGGGTTCGGGCTCGTGTGCAATGGTAGGTGGATCCACGCACATGGGTGTCTGAGTTTCTCTGCATAACAATAATCATGTAATCAATGAAACTAAGCATACTTACTAAAATCATCAAGTAATTAATGTGAACCTTCAAATAACAGTTTGTAAGTTATACTGAAGCTTTCTGAAGGATTTATAGCATACTTGGGAATCTCATCATCATTTAATCTCATTATTTCTGGAAAATATAGTATATGGTCATCTTGGCTTCAACTCAACAAGACAACTTAATGATAAAAGTTTGCACTGGGAGATAATTGAAACTTTTCTTATTTATTACCAGCAATATCAACATTTTATGTATACATTGTAAAACAACAGAATTGTTTCAAGCAAGCAGTAGTGATTGCAGTACGAGTTCATGTCAGCATGCTTGGAGCTTTTTTTCTGTGCTACACTTATTCTTTAACACATTTCTAGCTTTTAATAGGCATGCATTTTATGGAAATAATCCATTCAACATTACTACCCAACTCAAATCTTTAAACCTAGGAGACCTATGAGGAAACTTGTAGCCTACTTTCAAGGTGCATTTCTGATTCACACACCTTCAGCTTCCAATTTTATGGTTTACAAGATATCTGTGAGAAAAGCCCACACTCGATTCTATCTTGCAGTTTGGTATTATGAGCAAATGTTTATTTCACCATAGGCCACTGTGCTGTAATTTGTGTCAATT